>VDFB02058242.1:280354322-280582183 GCA_007258455.2 Sequoia sempervirens | reverse complement strand
CCTCTAAGAACATAAACATGTATGCACATTAATTATTTCTAGAAGGCCCCCTTAAAAAATAGAAACATGTGTCCAATTTAGATAATTCTACAAGGAGCCCCTTAAGATCATAAACATGCATCCAAATTAGCTAATTCTAGAAGAACCCTTCTAAGATCATAAAGACGTGTCCAAAGTGGTGTAAAATGAGAAGGAAAATTAGAGGGAAAAGTGTTAGGGTATGGACTTTTCATGTCTACAATTACTGAGAAACTTAAGTATAGTCATTAAGACATCAAATTTAAGCTCCAGTGCAAAGGATTTCTTGACCAAGTGAATGGGTACTTCAAGCTCTTTCTAGTACATATTAGTGAAGAGTTGTCATTGTATCCCTTGCATAAATTATTTATAATGGAGTTTTCAAAATTCTGTCACTCAGTTGTCTTTGACCATTGTTAGGTTGATGACAATCATTCCATTTGATAGGCTACTCAAGAAATGATATTTGGGGCAAATGATATATCAAATGAAAAGATTAGTAGTTAGATAGGGAAGGCTTATTAGAAATATCTACATTCGAGTAATTTAGTGTTAGAGTAGCCCAGATACTTATGGAAGGTCTAAGGTTGGAGCCCTAGTTTATTCATGTACAATTGAAATTTACTTTACCATTTCTCTTTTTTTTAATGATGAGATCCACATATAAATAGTGTTTTGGTTTCCCACTAATACGTTGTGAATTTTGCAAGTCTGAAGGTGCAACTTGAGCATTATACTAATGTAATCTAGTTCTATCTCTTTACATCATTGCAATTAGTGAAAGTTGATATTTAGGAATTTACCTGAACTTCAACAATAATGAGTAACTTTGAGCAATTGCAACGCTTACATTATTTCCAACAAACTTCTCCAACTTTACTACTACAAATGCTTGCCTCTATAAGTCATAATGCATAATGACTAGTTATGATCAATCTCATGGTGTACAACAATTCTATGATTTGTGTCCTCTGATGCTTATGTCAGCTTCCAATTACACTGTATCTGTTTTGGAGACTGTATATGTTTAGTTACACCAGAAATGATACTATAGTCTGTCACCTTAGTTGTGTTTCTTTTTGAAATTTGGGTCATTTATAAATTTATAATACATAATGATTTAGGGGAAACTAACTGTAAAACATGTGATAAGATGGCAATCCAAGAATCAATCCTGTAAATTGAACTGGTTGAAAAATTATTACACATAATTATATATGAGAACACTCATGTATCGTTTCTTTCAGGGAAGAAAAGGAATAGCTTCCACAAATACTACATACATAAAAAATTGTTCAAGCTGGGAATTTCCATGCCTATTGGCAGCAGCTTGAACTGCAGAAATTATACATAAGTATAAACCTCAAAGCATATTCGAACAAATATATGGTATGAACTGCAAGCTAACAAATAATTAACTGGTCCCTGACACATGGCAGCACAAGTTGCGCCTGAGCGAAACACATTTTTGATTTGCTCCAAGACCGTCGCACTTGTAAGGTATCTTATGGGCATCAAAAACTTGGTTTTTCAGATGAAGTCACTCTTCCATATGTACACAACTTCCACGGACCTGACTTGCAGGACACATCAAAACAAACAGCAAATGCATGCAAATAATCATTCTAGAAAACAAAAGAATTACATCTCCTTGTGGTGTAAAAAATGGTGGGGGTAAGCACTCTTTTAAATATGTTAGACAATCTGCGTTGAGAAAAAATAGCCACGGTATAAATAGAGGCGGTGGCAATCCTTAAGTGGTACGCATCAAAATTACTCTGGACGTGGTAACAAGAAGTGAAATGCTGAATTCTGACGGAGTAGAGGAGGTGGCTCAACATCGGAGAGAGCGATATCTTGTACAGATTTTGATATATCATCCACTGAAAAGGGAATGCTGCAACCAAAAAGGTAAATTTAGTTATTGTCATCACTCATTTAAATCAATGAATTCCGTCTCAATCTACATGCAACTTGTTATCAAATACACTAGTATTCTACTCATCATTCACCTAAAATTGACTATATTGTGAACAAAATCATCATCTCACACTTTGAGTTGGACATTAAAGTTTACCTGGAATCATCGTCCAACAAGAAAGAATTGCTCTGCATATTGTTCGAATCTTCTGTCATCATAACCTTCAACTTGGCGAGAACCTGCGAAACATGAGTTGCCTCTTGTTAATGTTGGAAGAACAATTTGAAGACCAATTTCCCTGTGGCCGTTATAACTCAAAGCTATATCTAGAGATAAGAAGTAAACTTGAGACTTACATCTGGAGACACACTGTGTGTGCCATATTTATCATCCCAGAACATGGTACTGATACGATAAATTTGTTGTAAGCTTAAAACCTGAAAGCCACAAGGATAATTTAGGCTAAAAAATGTTTCAGATACATGATACAAGTACACAATCTGTACTAGCAACCATTGTCAAACATGAAAATTCTCTCACCGGACAAATATCATTGGTAATTTCTTCCAAGGAATTTTGTGTCTTCTTCTGTATAACCTTCAAATATCAATTGGAAGATTCAGGAGAATATTTGACATTACTTACGTCTATGAAACATAAATTGAGTAATCTCAGTTTTAAAAGTTGAAAGAGCAACAAAAAACAGTTCTGCATTACTCAGAACAGTATACTTACAAGAAACCCCACAGCCTGCCTGATATGTCTGAGTTCATCCCAAGCCGAGCCAGCGTACTGCAATCAGCAATGTTTATGAGAGAGTTTGAAAAATAATCAAAATGAGCTTTCAGAACTGCCAAGGGGCCACTATAAATACAACATTACATAATGGAGGATCAGTAAGCCAACCTCTTCTGTTGCTTCACGACACCAGCGTTCTAGTTCTGTCAACCCTGCCTTAACATACTCACCATTGCTGAAGGAGCAGCACTCACGGCGTAACAGAAGGCTGCCAAAAAACAACACATCATGTACTGCAGTTCATACTTCTAAAATTTCAAAAGGAAAATAGTATTAGATTGAGCTCCCAGAGGCAATAAAAGATCTAAACTTCTTGTTCTATTTTCTGTGTGTAAAGAAAATTAAATCCAGCAGAACTAGTTGACAAATGCAATCTCTAAAAACTGCATGGACTGATCCAGAGTACTAAATTAGCACTCCAAAACTATGTGCCATAAACACTGCATCAAGATACCAAGTACTCTGTTGAAAATAAGGAAAACAGTGTTCTACCTGTTGAAAAGCTGCACATTTATGAAAGCATATATTTGTGTAAAGATGCTACGAACCAGAACAGGAGGTACCTGCAACAGAACAAAGAAAGAAAGAAAAAATGTATTAATGTCCATAGATGACCAAAAGTGGGTCAATGGAACTAGAGTTTGCAGCAATTAACAAAAGAAAGTTCTATGAAGAGAAAACCCTAGAAACCGCCCCCCCCAAAAGTACATAAGACAAATCAAAGCACTGTACTGCTAACAAATAGCAAAGAGAAAAGTTAAAGAGACAGCTTAAAAAAATTATTGTTTGCTTAAAATCCCAAGCCAGCCCCAATTCCCTATCTTGATTTTCAGTTGAAAATTAAATTAAAGTTGCACTCACATAATTGAATCTCAAAGTTTGGAGGACACTGCTTAGGCTTTTGAAAATACTTTGCCAGTGACTGCTTAGTGCTTGTTTTACTGTTGCGTTTGCTTGCAGAGATCGAGAAGACCCTCTAATCAGGCGTGCTCTGGCTGTTCTTGGTGCCTAGTAAATAAAATGATGTTGATGTAATTATGGTGGGATATAAATCACAATTCTGATTGAAATGGTAATATAAGAAAATAATGTACCAAACAGTATACCTGTATGCACAAGCTAAGTAAGGGAGATATTTCCTTCTTCAGATTATCACGAATCATGCCATAAATCTTTTCTACATAAGCTGTAAGCTGTTGCTTGAAAAGCAAGGCTGGGTACTTGGCTTCCACTTGACGTAAAACATCCAGCCTGCTTATTATCCCACCATTTCCACTGGAAATACCCATGCCAGATTGGGATGATTGGAATCCCTGGGTACAATTTAGTAGATATCAAACATTTAATTCTTAAAATACTGTATCAGCTGCAATAGACTACCTACAGGGATATCAGATAAAAGTTTGTATGGAAATAGTTGTAACTTACTTGAGCCATTCTCCTAAACAAAGAAACAGATGATAATCTGCCACGCTGAGAAGCTATGCCAGCTGCAACATTTGCTTTCAGTGTGCTCTGCAAGAGGAATAGTAAAGTGGATGTATTTGACAACCAATAGGCCAATACATCCACACTATTCTGTTTCTGCAATGCAAAAATATATTTCAATCGCAAGAGGATATCTTTATCATCTTTCTAGTCAAAGCTTCAATAAAATTTGAGTAGTAGCATTAGATGATGTGCCATACAATTGAGCAGTTAGTAAATGCAGAAATCTTAAGAGTTGAGGGCCTGTCTCATTTCACAGATTCAAACAAATGAATTGTAAACTTTTTACATTTCAAAAATACGTTTCCTATTACCTCAATTGTGCAACCAATCATGTGGATAATTCGGTCAAACACACTGGTTTTGTCAGCTTCAAAAGACCTCCATTGAAGAAGAGATTTGTAGATAATACATGCTGCAACAGGTCTGCCCTGGCTAAAGCCAACATCTTGGGAAACAGATTTGATAAGTGCATCATGATGTTCCTAAATCAAAACAATATAAGTGTACAAAGTGTTAAAAATATTTGTTAAAAACCTACATAGCATTATATTTGATGGATATGCTCTTTAGAATATGCTAGCAATGCTGATTAGACATCTGCAGGAGTTGAGTAACACATACTTGTTGTTTGTTATTAATAGATCTCTGTCGTGTCAACTCACTTTCCACTGGTCTCTTCACAGCAGAAGCAACAGATGGCATATTCTGCACATAGTACTTGTAAATAAATCACTTCATAGATCACAAGATGGTAACCTCTATGTGGGAATAGCTACATTTTGAAGATTACGAAAAGCATACATAAATCTGATGAACTAAGATTTTACAAGATCACAAGTAGTTCCAGCAACTTACTTCTACAACTATAGGTTCCCCATTTGTGAGGGGGGCATTCTCTGGAATCTTCTGCAAAGAAAGAATTTCAAAGAAAATTAGTTAAGTATAATAGATAAAGTATATCTAAGTTTTTAATTATTATCATTTGTAGGGTTCTTAGAGAAGGCACAAATTACCTCTATGACTGATGCCTTTGTCTGTTCTGGAAGGCCTTCAGGCATTGTCAAAACTATGGTCTGCTTCTGACGAAGATCTTGATTCTCAGATTCTAAGTTTGCCACCTTTTCTTCAAGCCTGAAACATTAAATAGAAATCAAAATGTATAAAAATAAAAATAGAGAAACATGGTTTAAGAATAGGCTACATGTGCGACCTGTCAACAACAAAGATATAAATGAACCAAAGCAGTATATGCCAAAAACTCAAAAATCAAGAAACCAACCTAACTAAACCAGCATGTTAAGATGAAAGGAATTGAAACAACATACACTTTAATCTCTTCTGAAAAGTCTTGGGCCGTAGAGATGTTCAAGGCCTGCTGACGAAGAACTTGATTCTCTGATTCCATGTTTGACAGATTTTCTTTGAGGCTGAGATAAAGAAACAACATTTATGCCAGTTGACACAATTGTAAGAAGAATAGCATGAAATATTTAGGAGTTACTATGTTCAAAAAGAACATGGTCTACACAAATACAAATGCAGTGAAGTTAGACTGTGTTACATTCATCTGAGAGCATCAAAATCAGAAGTATACATATGTGATCAAACCGAGTACAAGATAGAAGGTTTTTATAAACCTTTGTAAAGAGTCCTGAAGTTGATCTATCTTTGACTTCTGATCTTCTATTAATTTAAATCTCTCATCACTTTCTTGTTGGACTTGTGAATATTTTCTTTCAGTTTCATTTGCCTTCTTCTCTAGTGATTCTACCAAAGCCTGTAAAATCTTCATTGTTAAGTTGTATTCTTGATCATGTTAAGGGGGATCAAATTTCGTACATTCTTCACCAAACATCATAATACAGATATCTATTCCATCAAAAAAGAAATGAATATTTCAACGTTCTAGAGACACGATATTCCCACCTTCAGTTCCTCATTTTCGTTTGTAAGCCTTTCAACTTTAGCCGTGTCCACAACAGCTACCTCTTTAATTATTGGCAGTGCCTCTTGTATGGCTATTTTGGCTGCATCACGTTCCTTCACCAACATGGCATTGGCTTCTTCCACTTGAGCTTGCATCTTCTCTATTGTTGATTGTAGTTTTGCAATCTCTTGTGATTTAGATTCTTCCAAGTCAGTCTGTATAAGAACAATTTAAATACAGTTATGCTTTACTAGAGATTATTGCAACTTGAGGCATAGCATGACCTAAGGTTGCAAAATGTTAAGCATGTGCCCTGTAATTCTGAGCTAATGACAAGACTTGCTTTATGCATATAATCTCTTGCAAGAATATTTTGTGGCAGATTATGTTGTATGTGTGCAACTTTTTATAGAAGACTACTAATTAATCTACAATTTAGAACAGCACCCAGAAACAGCATATGATGGACTTTCTAGACTGAATTCAAGACAAATGTAGCAATCTTCCTTTTACACATAAACTACTTTTATTCTACTTTATTTAAATTTCTATACAAAATTAGTTGAGCTGAAAGCACTACATACATGCTACATCATTACGCTGACACAGTTTTTGCCTTTACTCAACCAATTTTGTTCTTGCAGTGTTTTCGAAGAAAAAATAGAATGAGCTTCTGACCAAAAATCACTAAACATTACCCTCATGTGTTTTTCCAAGTCCAAGCGCCATGTAAGCTCCTCAACACGCTTCTCCAATTTGTCCTTTGCTTCTTTCAATGCCCCTGTTTCCTTTGCGGCCTGCATTTAGAAAATTTCAACGCTTAAGGAAATCAGATGTTGCTGAGACATTTTTTAGAAGCATATGGGAGAAAAACATCCAAGGCAGGATAAATTCTGAATGGCCAAGAGAAAAGTTAAAATATCATAAGACCAAAAAACAACAACAATGAACCCAGAATACTCTTATTAAATAATAATTATTAATGAAAAATGAAAACAAAAAAAGATTAAAAGAACAATATATTGAAGCAAACTACTCCCAATAACTGTGTGATGTCTATAATTTTAGATAAGAAATATTGTCATGAATAAGTCCATAAGAGAACAGATAGCAAGCTATGATTAGAAGCTCACCATCTTGAGCTTTTTAAGCTCCTTTCTTGCAATCCTTGACCTCCAGGCACATTGCAAATCAATTGCCGCTCTCTTCATCTTCTTGTAAGACTCAAGCGCTCTATGTGCACGCCATTTAGCCTGCAAAAAATTACCATTAATCCATTTCTCTGAAGCTGAAGCTTGACGAATCAGAAAAGTGGACTATTTATTTAGTGGTTAGCAACCCTATTGTTCCTCCAAACTTTTGGTTAAAACCTAGCCATGCAAAACCAGTAAAATTTTAAAAGATTGTTCAGAAAATTCAAGCTATGGAGGATGGTAAAGGCTCTGGTTCTTTACTTTTGTAACCATTCATGACATTAACAGTATATCCTATATCCTCTCTGCAGGTGAAATAAGTTGAGAGTAATTTAAGCAGCAAGCACTGTTTTGCAACTGGAACCCTCTAGCCTAGTGAACAATGTTTGGCATACCTGAATAATGATTGCAGCCTTAGTTTGTTGCCTAAACCGAAATTCATTCCGAGCAGCCATTGCCCGAAATCCTGTTTGAATAAGAATAGCTGACAAGTGGAGCTTAACATAGGCTGTTCTGGACTGATATCCGCGCACCCGTTTTTGTATTTGCACTGCTGCATCCTCCCTCCTCATATGCTCATAAAGTTTACGAGCAAATTTTCCTGCAAAATTTGATTCGCAGAAACTAGATGGAATGAATGCTTACTCATGCTAGATTGATAATAAAAGAAAAATAAAACATAATATTTCTGTAATAGCGAGATATCGACAAAAGGAAATGGATAACTCATTTCACTTACAAAAACCAAAGCATAAGATGAGTTTGGAATAGAAAACATACCTCTCCATAAAGCTTGCAAATGGATTGCAGCCTTGCGCATGGCAATAAATTCTTTTTGAGCAAGATGTGTTCGAACTTGGCGTTGGATGAGTTTTGCAGCCTGTCCCAATACCTCAATTCTTCGTGCATCTAACTCAGCCATCTGTCCAGCTCTGAGAAAAACTTTTGTTTTCCCTATCTGCAAAATCATTTATCAAATTTGATGTTGAGACTAGAACAATTTCAGATTTTTCCAGACAAATTAGTTTCAAATCATCAAATGTAATATAACCCAGCTGCTAATGATAGTGGCCAGTCTTTAACAAGGAAAATGTCCCATACAAACCTGATAACCTTTTAGACCCATTTTTTCACAAATCATGTCACATGCTGTTTTCTCGTCATAGCTGCAGCACATATAAGAGAGATGTCAAAATAGCAAAGTCTTAGGTTTATGTCATGTGCTAAAAGTTAATAAATACTCTGAAAATGTCTGAGAAGGAAAACTAATGCATAGTTGATGGAATAACGAAACTAACAAAAACATACCCCTCCAAAACTTCTGGAGCAAGCATGCCAAAACGATCAAGGAATTCATCAAATGTCCGTTTAGTAGGATATCCAGCACAACTTATCCTAATTGTCTCTAGAACACCCTGATTTTCCACCAACAAATTGTAGCTAAAGTCAATATTGATTGCTTAACAAAAGATAAGAATCTCACCAAATGTAATTCATGAAGTATGTGTGATTTTTCTTCCAATGTGCCCAATGCATTTTAGCTCAACCTGGAGGAAAATTGACTTAAAAATACTTACACCACAACGCAGCTGTTGCAGGACATTGAAATTCTCAAAAATCCCTGGCTTGAGGACACCATTTGGTTTTAAACATCTGATGTAGTGGGGCTCCGTTGAGTTCAAGGTTTCCATTAGAGATTGCAGTTGTTGCTGTGAAAAAAAAAACAGTATTGAATATAAACATAAGCAATAACAAGAAATGCAATGCAGTAACATTAAAAGGTAGGGATTGTACTTCCTCAAAGGAAAAATAAATGACCATGACATGCATGGTATTAAATGGTTCGAAAGCTTTGGAATATATGTCTAGAAAACAAGAGAAGATGCAGAGAAACACAAAAGAAAAAACAAGAAGGTGTATGGAGTAGCATAAACAGTTAGAGGACACAAAACATCACACCATCAGCACACAAAATAGTTTACAGTGTTAATATACCTTAAAACGTGTTCCAATGGAAGAGAACTTGGACGATTTTGAAGACTCCTCAGGCAAAGGAGGAAAGAGACCTGCAACAAAGGAGCATTTGGAAGCATTCAACAGAGCTTGATGCTCCGCAACAACAAAGTCCTTGTTCTTTTCAAGGAAAAGATCTGCTTGGTAAATGACCTACAGAATAGATAAAATGCAGAATATGAACAATTAGTTGATAGTAAAAGCGCTGCTTAAGCTACATTGTTGGGCCAGGGAGAGTAAACCCTTACATCACCAGCATAGTGATTAATAGTGAACTCAGTACGAGCAAGTTTTGGCTTGGAAAAACGTTTGTGATTTTTGTATGTTTGATACATCTTTTGGGCAAATGTTTCATGCGTTGACTTTGGAAACATACTGCAAAATCAAGCAAAACAGATAAATTAGGGACATGAAAACCTCTAATCTCTCTCATAACAGAAATACAAAATATATAGTCTTACCTATTTTGTATAGAATAGATGCACAAAATATGCTGATAGTTCTAAGGTGGTTGTTATTAAGTTTTTCCTCTTCATTATATATGTCAAATCAAATGGAAATAATTGTATAACTTCAGCTCCAAATGACTAGCACAACAGCTACATTTATACCAAAGCACTAACAAAATAAAACCCATTAAAGAGTTTGAAGACATATAGAGAATACAGGCATACCAAGCTTCATCTAGAAGTGCAATGATCCCTGAAGGTTTCTGCAACAGCAAAACAAAATAATCAACTGTCAAAATAGCGTCCAAGTTGTATAAAATATTCCTCAGATATACTATTCATTTAATTTTCCAAGAGAAAACAGAGTAAATGCTCAAAAAGGATAATAAAGTACACTGGAGTTGTTATTTTTCTCAACATACAACAAATTACAACTGGCATCATCTCTTAGTGACTCCATTTGGTAGATTCCTAGTCAAGGGATAAGGAGTTCCAAATATCAAGGTCATAACATGAAAATGATTTAAGAGAGCTGTAAAATTATCTCTTGGTCCCCACCCTTGGAAGGGAGCTCAAAGTTGAATTTTGATGGGGCAGCCTGAGAAAATCTTGTGCCAGTAGGAGGAGGCTTTGTGTTATGTAACTTGAAAGGAGAGTTGCTTTGTGGAGGTTCTCTATTTCTGGGTATATGCACTAATAATGAGGTAGAATGGGAAGCATTTATAGCAGGGCTAGGAGCAACCAACTTGCAAAATATTAAGCACTTGTTAGTGGAAGGGGATTCAATGTTGTGATTAATGCAATGCTAAAGTAAATGAGTCTGAGCTGGAAGCTAAACTGATGTGTTGAGAAGGCCTTATTTCTAAGACAACCTTAACACAATTAGTTTTATTCATTGTGAAAGAAATCTTAACATTATGAAAGACTATTTGGTGGATGAAGGAGTACAACAAACACTGACAATGACAATTTATAGTCACAACTTCAATACATGGTCTGGACCAAATTCAAAACATCTTCTTAGCCCTTTAGGTAAAGGAGGGGTTGTGTGTATAGGATGGGTGCTAGTGTAGCTTCTGGGAAGTATTTACATAATTAGTTAAGTGGTGGTCTTGAGTATGAAGAGCTATGAAGGTGATTGGATAAATATAATTGGATATTGTTTTAAGTGAATGGGCAGTGAAGGTTGATGCTGGAATGTAATGGCTTTTATGGTGCATCATTTCCAACAATCAGCTGAAGTAGTTCTATTGGTTTATGCTTTGGGAGTATTTGCTCAATTAATATACCAACCAATTTCCATCATTAGTAAGAGGTGGTAGCTTGTGAAGTATGCAAAGGATTGAGCTCCCCTCAAGTGATGCTTAGAGAGCATGGTTATGATTGGTCTTTGCATAGACCTTTTATGTAGGGAAACCTAGGGACATGTTCCCAATGTTTTTGCGGTGTCCCCATTTCCAAAATGTTTTGGGGATGTGGGATTCTAGGGATGTGGGATTTTGGGGATGTGGGAGCACCTAGGGGATGCCTAGGGGATATCCATGGGCCATCCTAAAATTGGAAACAAATATAGGGGATGTCCTGAAAATTTGAGGACATCCCAAAAAATTAAAGGGTTTGGCCTGCCATCCCCATAAAAAAGTAATGTTTTTAAAAAATATTTGAAATTTCTTGTCAATAGATAATTAAGGGTCAGATTTTTTGCCAATTTATCATCACTTGTTCTCCAATCCATTCAATTTGTAGCCCTCCCAATCAGTATGCAAGTGCGCTATCCTGCTCTTTCCTACTAATAGCTTTTGTAGGGAAAAGATGATCACCTTGAGCCCTAAGGATTTTGCAATGATGAAATATCAGTCAGATGCAAACAGGGTAGTAAGTAGTAAAAGAGTATTTCAGTCACCACTCAAAGAGAGAAAAATCAGAAGATTGGCACTTTCTCATGGCACATTTTTTTGAAGTGGTGGAGTCAGTAGTAAAATGTGCTAGCTAGGAAGGGAGATAACTAACAGCAATGAGGTACATATTTTGATGGTTTGAACCAAGTCAAATTCTTCCAACAAGAAGAGAGACTTAATTGGTGTGGTTTTTGCCATTCAGCAATTCTGCCAAGCATATTAAACATGCAAATACTTTAGTAATCTGTACCTGGTATTTTCAAGTGATATAAGCTCAAAGTGAGGCACACTTTACTCTTGATTCTACCATCTTGAATCTGTGCTTAGAACAAAAAAAATGTTGGCTAGTAAAGGAGAAAAACAAGTCAGCTTATGGCACACCTTTTGATGGTTCAAAGTTCAAACCATACAAAACTCCACCTGGCTAGTTAGAAATATTATGTTATATGTTAAGGATCTATAATGTATATGATGAATGCTTTATCAATGTTATCATACAAATATTTGAAATTTTCTCTATTTATTATATAGCCATCCCTTGCCATCCACAAAAATGGCCTGAAAAAAAATCGCCTGCAAAACTTGTTCCCTTGTTCCCTATCATCCCTCACCATCGCCGTCCAAGAAACTTGGGCTAACATCGCTTTTATGTCTTGCAATAAGGTGACAACCATGCTCGAAATTATAAAGAGTTGGTGTTGTTATTTGCAAGTGTGAAAGGTGGCATTTGCAGGGCTTTGGTGTAGTATGTAGATAGCTTCTTTGGTATGATATCTTGTTAAGGTATGGAATATCTATCATCGACATGTCAAGATGGGGTGGTTCTATCCCAAGAAGGCATCTCAAACCATATATTGCAATGCAGTTTTTCATGTAGGGAATTTGCTATGCTAGGGTTTTTCAAATATGTCTTGGGTGAGTCGGATAGAGAAGATTCCTTTGCCAACTTAGCGCTCTATCTCCTCAATGTTGAAGTTCATCATTGGCTTCTCAAAATATTCCCTTTTGATCAACTCATGGGGATGAGGGTGCTAGATACTGATCAAAGGGGTGGGTCGGAGGTGTAAGTGGTCAAGGCTAAGGGAATTGGCTTGGCGTCAACCCCTTCACAATAGGAGGATTTGCTAAATGTGTTGAACAATCTGCACAAAGAAATTTGGGTTTTGGAAGCCTAGTGTGGCAATGTGGCAGAGTTTTATTTAGGCTGCATGTCCATCACTTCTTTGGTCACTTGGATGTTGGGTAGCAATTACACTATCCCTTTCTTTGTTGTTCATCTATACACATATATCAGTGTTGACAAGAAATTTGTTATGATGTATGGTTTTCCATGCTAGCTGATAATTGAAGAGGTCAGGTTGGAAATGATGATGCTCCTTGGGTGGAGGAAGTGGTGGAAACTAGCCAAGCTATGCATGGAGGCAAGGAGTAGTATAGTGGCAAGTGCTATGGGTTCATGGTTTCAGCATTGTCTTTTTCTCCTGGGTGGTTGTACATTCGTAAAGTTTTTTCATAGTTAGAGGGCTCTTTTGGGGTTTGTTAGTTGATGGCTGTGGTAGTATGCTGATCATGGTCTTGTTAGAATAGCCCAGTTGTATGTAGCTCTTGGTAGATGTTTCTATCTGTAGTTTCTATGCTGATGGATAGCCTTGTGTAATACTTCGATTTAATTGGCTGGGCCCCATATTGAACCCCCACTAATATATCTAAATAAAAAATGACCCTATTTGGCAGTAAATATACAAAATTCATCATCTCTAACAATTCACAATATCTATAAAGGTCATATGGTAAGGAAAAAACTAAATTAACATCACAAAAATGGGGAACTGTAATAACCTTCTCAATAAGATCCAACACATCTTGATTATCCACAAATTCTACACTACTCCAGTTGATTTCTTCTCTGATGTATTCTTCCTGCTCCATCTTAAACACATGCTGCATCAAAGTATGAAATATAACATCAGAACTGAAAATTCTAATTGCAGTGTGCAGAGTAGAGTTGCTGGAGAATATGCTGTGGGCATGAAAAGAACTCAAACATATAAAACAGCTTCCTAACCTGATTGAAATGGTTTTGCAGCTTCTCATTTGTTAGATTGATACACATTTGCTCAAAACTGTCATGCACAAAATAAAAATATGGTAAAATAAGCGAATGAAGCAAAGATTAGGAATGTGAATCTCAATTACACAGAATAGAAGTTCATTTTTATTTAATTAAAAGAAAAGTTTTCCTTAAATATTCATATACAAACTAGAACATCTGACACTTTACAAAACACCAATTTTTCATAAATGGCTGATGTGTAGCTGATTACTATAATGTAGCATTCCTGAAAAAATAATAGATTCCCCTAAATTTATCAGTTTCTCCTAAAGGCAAGGAGCATTGCAATTCAAAAATTGTAGTTGCAGAAAAAGTAGTCATGTGAAGCTCTCAAATAGTCCCAAATTCTCACAAAACTTAAAAGAAGGGATTCAATTCTTGCAATATTTTGTCCTGATGTTTGCTAAAACCATTTCAATGAGTCCCACTATGTTGGAAACATACCTGTTGACCTTGAAACATTCAAATCCATAAATATCAAGAACTCCAATCAAATATACTGAATCGGGATCCTGTCCAATTGAAACATTGATTTTATCTACCAGCCTGTACATAATTGCATGAAGAGATGTTATTGAATTTAACCTTGATTAGAAAAAAAAAAAAGTACATTCAATTACAGTTCGGTCATTTCAGTCATTTGGGAAAAACTGTTACCAATCAAATAACCGGGAATATATTGTTTTTGCTAAGGCATCTCGGTTTAAAGTTGCAGCAGATGGATCAAGTGTTTTGATTATATTTCCATCACGTGTTACAATAATTCGTTTGCAAAGAGAGTCCAGAAGGCCTTGTGCATCACACCTGAAACAAGTTATATGGGTGTTTTACAAAAGTGAATCAGCTCTCTGTGATATATATCTATCTATTTAAACATATGCACAAATGACTGACAACTAAACTATATGTCCACCTGAATTGCATAGCTTACATGAGAAGTTCAGATGCTGTTAGAATATGGAAATGTGATTTCTCATCTTTTGGCTGAGAAGAGTCTGCTTCCTTCCCTTTGATAAACTCAATATTACCAAGATGAAGAATAGCTGCAACAACCCGGAATATTGCCTCCTGTAGGATCCAGAATCTGTTAATTAGTTGCCATATAATTTGTGTGTATGGGATGCATAAACTGATGCATGGAAGGAAGAAACTACTGTTGTAGAGGAAGACATAAATTTGAACATGGTCTAATAAGGATATCTATGAAGAATACCTGTTCTTCTGGACTGATTCCCACCACATCCATTGCATTTCTAGTCTCGAGATACTCTCTAGCATCATTTATAGTACTCACATCATAACAATTGCTCTGATTGAGATAATGAAATGTTCTAGGATCTCCTAACTTGTATTTTGCAACTTCCTAGAGTACAGGGACAATTTGATAAGATTCAAAACTTTGAGATTGCTGGCATAACATTGCTGCAAACTAATTAATGACCAGTCTATAGATTCTAAAGTTTATTTACGGTATCAGAAGAAAGGCTTTTGTCAACATCACAGATAATAATCATTTATGATGCCACTATTAGGCATAAGTAAATAGATGTACCTCTGGTGGTGCAGCACAAAGCATGTAAAAACAATGATAATTCCTTTCTGGATCAGATATCTGACAAACACGAGACCTTTCCAGTAGATAGGTCCTGACAGCAGCTCCTGATATCTTACCATTCTTGTCAAATTGGAGTTCAACAAATTTACCAAAACGACTGCATGCAGATTCACTCAAACATTAAGTCTCTGATAATAATCTGATAATATTATTTGATTAAGTCATGATGAAAGTTATATACTCCACCTGGAATTGTTGTTTTTGACGGTTTTAGAGTTACCAAAAGCTTCTAGAACAGGGTTTGACTGTAATCACAACAATAACACCTTATTTTAGTAATACAAGTGCACCATAAACTGCTGGGGGGTGTTCCATGCTGAAATATAGAGCAGGAAGAAGGAAATTGTTTCTTACTTCGAGGACTTGTTGCTCCACTGTCCTTCCCTCAGTTCCAGATCTACCACCCATAAATGCAAGGTAACGCATAAGCATTTTTGTTGTTTCTGTTTTTCCTGCTCCACTTTCTCCACTGACTAGGATTGACTGACTTTTTCCTTCATTGATCATGGCCCTTTTGCAAATAGATATACTGAAATTAGTACCTAATACTAAGCCTCTAAGAAATAGGTCAATTCCATTTGACTTTCTGTGCAAACAAAAGAAATATTTCATTCTATAAGGCTGCTCTCTATTTCGAAATCTCTCCAACATGTGAAGAAATTCAGCAATTGCAAAATTTGTGAATACCTGTAGCAATCATCCGCCACTGCAAAAAGATGAGGGCTTAGCTCTCCAAAAGCTGCCCCTTTATATTGCTCCATCATATGGATATCGTACAAGTGTGGCAATCTTCTGAAAGGGTTGACAGCAATACATATATTCCCTGTGTATGTCTGTTAACAAGAGGCATGATACATCAGACCAAAATTGCTATGAATAAGATTCACACCCTTACGTTTAGTTACATGACTCAAAAATGATAACTTTAAAAAGAAAAATAGCAACAATTCATGAAATAAAGAGGATATGAAGCTTGCTAACCAAAAGAAGCATGGTTATTTCTTAAGTTGCTTGCAATTAGGATTTAACTCTAGATATTATTGTTAAGCATGGTAAACAATATTATTGTTAAGCATGGTAAACAAAGGCACTCACATAAATTTCATTAAGACTAAATCTAGCATACAAATTGTGTAGAACCCCTGGCTCATGCAAGTAGGCAAGTTTTGTCATATCATCCACTCCTGCAGCAGGTGCTTCTGTATCTTTTGGATAAATATTTGACAAGTTGGCCACCACCTGGATAGAGGCCACACTGTTCATTAGTACATGTTTTAATATAATACGAAGTGTTCTTCAATCATTGTTTCTTTGCATGTAAAAATGAGAAGCAATGCAAATAAAATATGATATATTGAATTTTTCTCTTAGGACTGTGGATATAGAAAAATTATACAAGAGACTCAAGAGGCACATTAGTTTCTTAAAGGGAAATTGTCACAATACACTTTCTTGCAAGTAAACTTGAACAAATTTTATAGTCAAACAGTTGAGGTCACTACTACTGTCACTTGCCCTTGATCATGGATGATAGGATGCAAAACACACATTGCACAGATGCTTTCAACCAGCATAATCTACCTTAGGAATAAGAATTTGTATTAATGTTTCATGGTACAAAGTTTTCATTTGTTTCAAGCACAATGTAAAATTAACAAAATGTCAAAAGATCCTTGTATGCCAGTGAAACTTTTTACCGTCTTCCCGTTTGTTGTTTGAATTTTAGCTTCAACCCCATTGATCTCAACAACTTCTCCATCGATCCAGGCTACTTCAGGATCTTCTACCCATACATGGGATCCCACCACAATGTTAACTCGACTTGCCTGCATTCAGAATAAGTTATACCAAGCCAGTCAACATCAAAGTTCATTAAGTCAATAGTTTTTTGCATAATTTGGGTGAAGCCAAAGATTCCAACGAGGGGTCATATTTCTAATACCAATCAAGAATATATGCAAATAGTTCCAGAAGACATTAACAAGCTAAAATCTATGAGAGTCTTCATGTTGCAATTTTTGGCTTGCTGGCAAAGCATCCAATGAATCAATATGTTGTAAGCTATTTTGCAATAAATAATATTAAATTGATTCTCACTATAGATAAGATTGGATTGGAAAGGCGACCTCCTAATAGCCAAATTGAAATAATCCAAAATAGTCTACACCAACAAGTTACTTTGGAAACATTAATTTATGTCTTTTAAATATATTATAATTGATGGTAATATTTGAGCAAATTTCAGTATAAAGATTATTCAGTTAGCAATTAGAGGAGAAGTGTGTGTTAGATGTTGAATCTCGAATGAGTGGATGGATTAAGGCTTTTGACAATTAACTAATTGACCCTGTAGTCGCCTCTTTATCAACCAGTGCCCAACATCAGTGCTAGTAATTGTTAATATCAAATACCTCGCATATTTGTAAGGAGAAAAGAGAACCGAGACCTCGAAGACATTAAAAAAAGAAGTAAGATACAGTTTTGTCCAATTTTCCGGCCCTCATAAATTTTGTCTAGTTCTTTATGATAATTTAATAAGTTTTGAGTCACGATAGATGTTCTTCAGCTGTTGTTTCTAGATTTGATTAGGAGTACAAGGAAAAATGAAAAGGGATCATGAAAGGTAAGGGGTTTGACAAGGGAAATAGGTATAAGGTAAATTTCACAGAAAGCTTTAATTTTTTGATACGCAGATTCATCATGGCTGGAAAGTTACTTTCTCTGTTTTTTCCTTAGCACTGGATGGTAGCTAAATCACTCCAGCTTGGTGTTCATCTCTACTCTCACAATTCCCCTACATTTGCATTCGCCAAAGTTGAAAATTGACAGAAATTTGGCGTGGGCTTATTTTCCCCTCCCTTTGAGATGTTCATCTTTCAATTCGAATGCCCAATAACTCTTTACCACTTTTGCATTGTAAACACCCTTCGTGGGGCGGTTTGCCAGTCAAATTCCAAGCTCGGTGCAAGCAGAGGACACACAAGGTTGATTTAGAAGCTATTTTTTTCATAATTTTTATCGAAACGTAGGAAACTCAGCGAATTCAGCTCCTAGAATGCCCGATATATATATTTTTTAACACCCTGAAATCTCGCATCCAATTTTAAAGTTTTCGTTCATTCGAAATTTAAAAATACAGAGTTTTTCTGCTCAAACCAGTATTACCAACATCGATCCGAAGCAATCATCAGCACAACCATGCACAGCCACCCCAGTTAACTCTATAAAGATAAATGCGCATTCATGGATTAATAAATATTTTTGTTGAATATGCTGATCGAACAATTGTGTGCGTCAATAACTTGCCCGAAATTTACCACACAGCGCAGATATGGGAAGGTAATAAGAACATGAAAAATACTAGAAGATGCAGGGTACTTGTACGACGGACAGCTACCAGACAAACAACACCACCATTGATATTCTTTAAGAATAGAAAAAAGACATTTTCTTGTTTCATTAATCATCAATTAATTAAAATTCGAAATCCGTGAAAAATTGCACCACATCGACGGTGCTTATCCACCCCGAAATATTTGGAGGGAGCGTGCACCATTGATATAAGCAATTTCTTTGGACTCGTGAAACGTATAATTATATTTTCCAGTTATTGCTACAGAAATCGCTTCGTGCATTTGAAATGAAAGAACTCACCATTTTACAAGAGCACAGTCAGCACCCAAATGGATCCAAAAAATCTGGTCTTCTCGTACAAATTTACAAACAAATTAGGAAAAAAGAATGGCCGCGAGCTTTGATGATCGGGCAAAAGAATAATCCTCTGTTTGTTAGCGTCTTAAAAAAATCGACGCCAAAACATGGGTCTGCTCGTCCAACTGATTACAGTCACAATCGCATTCAGCGTATTTGAAGGCCGCCCCACACTGCTTTATTTATCAGCTTTGCTTCTCCTTGGGGTTGGATTCCTGGCAAAAAGAGGAAATATGCATATATAAATGGTGAAGCATTGCATAAGGGATTCCAAGTGACTGTAAAGCCGCCGCGCTAGAATTCAAAGGCAAAAGAGAAAGAGAAAGAGAAAGAGGAGGCTGGAAGTGGAGATAAAAGAACTTCCGCCGACCCTCTTTTTCTCTCTTCTCCTCTCCTCACAGTTAAAGCTAGTGTTTTTGTGTGCTTTTGGTAAAGGTGGCGTATACCCGTCTCCTCCTCATTGGTGTCTTCCCTCCTGATGTGGCAGGAGCCATTGTTTTTTTTAATTATAAAAGTTGATTGAATATTTTATCAATTACAGAGTTTAGCTCTATTTAGGCTCCACCAGTATTCTAGCATATGGATGGCAAGTATATATTTTAAGGGATAGGTAGTGTAGGCAACAAGGAATTTTATTTAAATGTATGTTCTTCCATAATGTTCTAATTTATTATATAAAAATCAAGTTTTCTAAGTCTGAAAAGTCTCAAACAGTGGCAATAAAGGGTGGAGTATGGTGGTTTGAATGTGTTAACAAAAATTCTTTGTTTGAATTTGGGTGACTACTTCATATGGGAAGTTGTTTGGAGAAAAAATGGTTCAAAAACACAAAAGGTATAAAGCTCACATTCCCTAATCAATTTTGATTAATGCTTCAAGACTCAAATGTTAATAATTTAAGGATGATTCTCTTTGGAATGTAAGTACCCTTTGTTTGATTTTACACTTAAATTAATGCAGAAACTTTGTATACAAATATTTACCATCCATTTGATCCTTATTTTTAAAATATAGAATTAAATTCATTTATACTATCTTATGTTTTATTTTCAAATTCTTTTATCCTATATTTTTTTCATATATATTTTTTCAATTTTTCTATTCATTGATTTGTTTTATACTATCCAAAAACCCTTTTGTTTTCAAAAAATTTCAATATTTTATGCAACATTATACCATATTAGCTATTATCCTACTTTAATATTTTATTAAATTGATTACAATTATCAACTTTTAAAAAATTATATATTTAATAAATTCTAAGTAATTAATTTAAACTAAGTTTTTATTCCAAACATTCTTGTGATCAAATACTTTTCAAACTTTTATTTTTCTATATTTTAATATTAAGATTGTATTGATATATCCCAACATTTATAGATGTCTACATTTATTCTCTAGTGTAGTTTGTTCCATTCTTTATAGATTATTTTTTATTTTGTATTAATTAAAATGTTTTTTAAATAAAGTATATTAATAGATTTTTTAAAGAGAATTTTTTTATAACATTTTTATATTTCAATAAACTTAATATTGAATATCATTAAGACTTATATCCACATATAATAGAGATTTGAATAAGAAATTCTATTATCAAAATTAATATAACATTTTTTTTTAACTTATCTCACATGACAAAATGTTATATCATATATAAAAACAAATTTAAATCTATACAATACCTCAAAACATGATCATAACCACTATAAACACCTAATACATCAAAATTGACCTAAATCTCAAAATAAACAGCTCATCATTCCCCACCACTAACATCAAAATACTTATTTTTAACATTTAAAAATTTCCCTTCCTCTTTTATTCCAAATTTTTACTGAGCAGTGTACAACCATGCAAGGATATAAATTATATTATTAAAAAAAAAATCATTTATCAGATTTTCAGAGTGTGCGGAAGATTTCGAATTTTCAAAAAGTCGGTTTGGCGGTGGGGAGGCGGGGCTGGGCGGCCCCGACCTGTGACCTAATATCGAAGAAGTTTTGTGCGATTCTTTCCTTTATGCATGGCGGCCAAGGGTGGCCCAAATGAAAGGGTTGTTGCGGAGGAATGAAGGAATTTGAGGGAAGTTGTTCATTCAACGGTGGGTCACGCAGAGGAGCAGCGTGCATACTGCCCATAAGCACCGGGTCGATAGGAGGCCATGTTTTTTGGTGATTCAATCATCTCATCGTCCTTGGGTGGGTCACTGGCATTTTCAGTATACTAAGAATCCGGTGGAGCGTCCATTTAAGTATGTTCAGTCCTTCACAGTCATATTCAATTATCGTCATTAAAGACTCTGGTCCCAGACCTTTAATAGTATGATTAGGGTTTAATTTTGAAGGGCTTTTACAATATTTTTTTGGAAAATGTGTAAATTTTTAGTTTGGATTCTTTTAAGGTTATATTTGTCACTACATAGGTGTAATTGTATATAAAATATATATGGGAGCTTATTGTGTTTGTATTCGAATTTATTAAATTTTTAATATTATATGATATGTTTGTTGTAGTAGTGAAATTAGTATATTTTTGTTATTTTTAATTTAATTTTGTTGTTTATTTTGATAGATTGTTTTAATATAATAATGTAGACAAGTGATATATTCTTGTATTGAGTTTGACTCATGGTTCAATTCTTATTTACATAATTTTTTATATGTTTGTCATTTACTCGTTAGAATTACATCCTCAATTACATCTACTTCCATACATTATTATGGTGTAGTAAGAGGATCCTCTTGTTCTTAATCTAAACTCTCTAAATTTGAACCTTCCTCTCCCTTTGCATCTTCTTGTCCAACCTAATATTCTTCCACCTATGTATCTCCTCCTTTATTTTGGTTTAAAAATGCATGGTCTTCTTCTCTTGTTTGTTGCACTTGATTAGACTTAGCTTTAAGTTCCTTGAAAATCATATCTAATGGATTCCAAAATTTGTAACCCTTAACATTTTCACCATAACCAAAAATATATATATTTGTTAGCTTAAAAAAAATCTAACTTGGATCATTTTTCTTAAGTCACATGAGTGAAAATCTCACAATTAAAAACTCTAATATATATGAAACAAAGTGATTATAGCCTTCGTCACACTAAATATATTACTCGAGTTTTTGCTATTTTTTTATTATATGTTAAGTGCATGGAAATGGGGGACAAAAAGGGGTCTTAAGTGGCCACTTTTGTCTGAAATAAAAAAAATGGATCTTGAATAAGAAATTGAAAATAGTTATGCTCAAAATTTGAAGACCTAACAAGAACAAGAGTTGTAGTACTCTGAATCTACTTTCTAAACTACTACTTTAAAAAAAAATAAAAAAAATGGTGGAGATTAAGGAGTTCAAAAAGGGGGAGCACACAAAGCACTTTCATTTCTATAAAAAAAACATAACATAACATCTGGTGTGCTACCCTAAAATGTTAACTTTTTTTTAGTATTTAAAAATCACTTCGGTGAGAAATTGGCTAATACCATGTAGTTTATGCTTGATTTTTTTGCTAATTTTAAAGAATATATGATTTTTTTTCTAATTTTCAAAGTGGACACATCTTGAAAACAAAAAAAATGAGTGTGAACTCCTCCCAATTTTTATAGAAAACTAATTGATTTTTTACTAAATAGAATAGAGTCTCGTTTCTAAAATTGTAATTTATTTGAAATCTGAACAAATAGCTAAAATATGAAGCCAAAAATACCATTCGTAGATTTTTGACAAAAAATGAAGAAACTAGTAAAATAAATTAAAGATCAAAACTTTAATATATTCAAAATGTAAAAAAAATTGCATGGTTAGAAAGCTAAGAGAGAGCTCAATGTTACTATGCCATTTTTTGACTTGACATTAAAACACATGCAAACCTGATGGAGATCACACTTAAGATTGTGCCAATTTTTTTATAATTTGAAAAAATTCATCTTTGGGTGTTGAAATATCAATCCAACTCTTTGGGTTGGATACCAAAGTCAAATCCAACCCTAAGCATTGTAAATTATCAAGACAAGCAATAATGTGAGTATGTTATAATGCACTTGCATTATAGTGTGATCATGTTATTGTTTGTCTTAGGTTTCCATAATGTGAGCATGTTATAACATGGTTGTGTTCTTGGGAAGGAAAAATGATCTCCTCTCTTTCCTTCACCTTCTCTTTTTTTCCCACTCTTTACCCTCTCCCTCCTTCCCTCTCTCCCCCTCTCCT
Source organism: Sequoia sempervirens (assembly GCA_007258455.2). Lineage (NCBI taxonomy): Eukaryota > Viridiplantae > Streptophyta > Pinopsida > Cupressales > Cupressaceae > Sequoia > Sequoia sempervirens. Next base: position 280,558,834 of record VDFB02058242.1, on the reverse strand, counting down.
AATATTTAGACCTATCTTTCTACCTCCCTCCCTCTCTCTTTGTTCCTCTTTAGATCTCCATCTCTCTCTACCTCTACCTCTGCCTCCCCCCTTCTCTCTATATTTCTCTCTATCCCACCTCTCTCTCTCCCCATCTTCTCTCTCTCACTTCTTTATCTCTCTCCCCTCACTACCTATCCCTCCCTCGATCTCTCTACCTCTCTCTCTTCCTCCTTCCATCTCTCTCTCTCTCTCTCTCTCTCTCCACTTCTCTATATCTCCCTTATCTTACCTCTGTCTTTAGCTCTTTGCCTCCCTCCCTCTCTCTCCATCCTTCCTTCCCTCTCTACTCTCTATATCCCCTATCTCACCTATCTCCTTCCCTCTCTACTTCTCTAATCTCTTTACCTCCTACCCTCCCCTTCTCCATCTCTCTCTAAATTATTCATAGTTTAGGGTTTATGATGGAGGGTTTAGAGATTGAACCCTAGAAAAAGAGGGGTTCTAGGTCTAAATGCAATAGAACACTAGGACTAAGACTTATTTTTCTAGGGTTTCATTTAAGATGCAAATCAACAAGGTGATTAGATTGAATTTCAACCATGATAGTGAGTCGATTAGACCTAGATCTACATTTTTGTGGGCCTTAGGGATGAATTGGAATTGATTTTACTTGATTGACCTAATTAGATTATGTGACATAATATGAGAATGGTAAATTTAGACAATTGAGAAACTGTAATAGAGTTTGCAAGCAAATCTGGGAAAAGCAGTCATGTGCACTTATCTTGTAAATTTAGAGATAGTCTAAATAGAAGGATAGAGCTACCCAAGGGAATTTATGTCCTTGTAGGGGTATTTTAGATTTGTTTTCGCAGTGTTATGATTTTGGATCTAAGCTTCTCAATTCCATCTACAAATTTGTCGAATCATTGTCAGATAATTCTATAGGCGAGTTAATGTGAATTGTCAAGGTGTAGGGTTTAAATTGCAACAACAAATAATGCACCTTTAATCTTCCTTCAATATTCTTTAGACTGGAAACTGAAAAATTCAAAGAGAGAATAAAGGTTGTGCCATTTAGGGGCTTTCCTTAGTCAAACCTTGTGTTAGTGATGAGGGTCAACCACTGAAACCACACAAATCACAACAATAGACACCAACACAAAAGATGCGAGACAAAAAAATAACCCACTTTCAGTTACTTTCAGATAATGAAATTACAAATTCAAAACTTACATGCTACAACCTCGTGGGCTTGATTCATTACAACAAAATAAGTTACTCAAAAAAATTAAAATTATTTGGTGCCCAAAATATGCACTATTGGAGCCACCTTCTACAACCCCCACTTAACCCTTTTTATTTTACCCAATAATCACCTTAGAATGTTCTAGAAAGTTCAACTTTCCCTTTTGTTTTGGTGCCAAATGTCTCACTGTTTGATTTTTGGCCTAGGAATACATTTTAATGAAATTCACTTTTTAGAGGGGCAACTTCACAGGGCCATAACTTTTGATCCAGGTGTCTGATTTGGTATTATTCATATTATTGGAAAGCTTTCGAAGAGATCTACAACATGTGAATCGACCATAGGTCAATTCATCCACTTTTCAAGTTGTTTTGGTGCCTTTAAAGTTTTATATCTAAAATTGAAGTTGCATTGGAGAAATTTCTCTGGACGAAAACTTTAATATCTCCCAAACTGTGTAGGGTATTGAGGTGATTCTTTTGTGACTGAAATTTTCTTTTAGCTCTACTCCTGGGGTAAACCTTCACATCCATACAAGCTTGTTTAGGCTAACTTACTAAAATAAGTAAGTGCCCGTTTTTCACTATTTTTGACACCTGACAGTCTTATACCTCTTAAGTGCCATCATGGGACTCAAAACAACTAAAGATTTTTTTTTATTTTTTTTTGGGTGATACAAGATTTCCCTACACCGCTGGATGCTCCTGCATCAGACATGTAGGGTAATTTGAAAAGTGACCCTATCACTTCTCAAGAGTTAGAGGGAAACCAAAACGGTTAACCTTAGCCTCAAATAAACATGATGAATCTTTAGTAGGCCTTCCTCTCCATTTCACCAAGTACTCTACATATTGGCTGTTTCTTGTGCTTCTACCCACACGACTATCCAAGATTTCTTCTATCTCTTCCTTCTTTGAAGTAGGTGCTAGAATTTTCCACTGTTCTTTTCTCGGCCCCTCCTCTATATCACCTTCATGATACTTTTTCAAATCAACAATGTTGAATATAGGAGAAATGTTTATTCCATTAGGCAACTCTACCTCATAAGCATTTCTTGAATCATGCTTCTTCAGGATCTTGCATGGTCCAAACTTCTTCATCTTTAACTTGTTGTTTGTACCAATTGGAAACCTTTCTTTTCACAAATGAACCATGACTTCATCTCCTACCTGGAACTCCTTATACCTCCTTTTCTGATATCCCTAAGTCTTAAATTGTGAGTTCATCTTATTGATATGTTTCTTCACCTGTTCGTGCAAATTCTTCAGGTGCTCAACAAAATCTTTAGCCTTAACACTACTCTTCTCCCCCTTATCCATCTTTCTTAGTTTGAAGGTAGTTTTTAGACTACTACCATACACAATATGGAATGGTGAATTACCAATGCTCCTGTTCATAGAATTATTATAAGCAAATTTTTCCTATGGTATAATCAAATCCCATCCCTTAGGCTTATCTCCTACTAAGCATCTTAGCAGGTTACCCAAACTCCTATTCACCACCTCTGTTTTTCCATCAGTCTATGGATGGTGTGCAAAACTGAGTTTCAAATCTGTCTTCAACTTCTTCCATAATGTCCTCCAGAAATAACCACCAAATTTGATATCTCTGTCTGAAACTATACTCTTTGGTAGACCATGTAGTCTCGCCACGTCTCTAAAAAACAACTCTATAACATGAACAACATCACTAGTCTTATGACACAAAATGAAATGTGTCATCTTTGAAAATATATCCACCACCACAAATATGGAATCATGCCCTCTTTGTGTCCTTGGCAAGCCAAGAACAAAATCCATGCTAATATCCTCCCATGGCCTCTCAAGTACAGGTAATGGCTGATACAATCTAGTATTCTGACTTGTTCCTTTTTCCATCTAACATACTTTGCAACTTTGTACAAACTTCTTCACATCTTGTTGTAATTGTGGCCAATAATAATTCTCACTGACAAGGGCAATGGTCTTATCTCGACCAAAATGTTTAACCAATCTTCCACTATGCTTCTCCTTGATTAGATTCTCTCTCATAGAACTCCTTGGAATGCACAATTGGCTTCCTCTAAACAACATCCCATCTTGGATTAAGAAATCCAACCATCTTGTCCTATCCAATGTAACAAGTTCCAAACAAGCTTTCCAAGCTCCTACAAAGTTTGGATCTCTAGAATACAAACTCTTGAGTTCATTGAACCCAACAACCTCTATATTCATTTCTATCGACAAATTTTTCCTTCTACTCAAGGCATCTGCAACCCTGTTTGACCTTCCACTCTTGTGCTTCAAAACAAAGGTATAACTCTGCAAAAACTCAACCCACTTTAAGTACCTTTGATTTAACTTTCCTTGATTATTGAAATACTACAAAGTTTGGTGATCAGTATATAAAACAAATTCTTTTGGAAACAAATAGTGTCTTCATTTCTTCAAAGCCTGAACTATAGCATAAAATTCCTAATCATAGACATAATATTTCTTCTTGGCATCATTCAAATTCTCACTAAAATAGGAAACAGGCTTACCTTCTTGACTCAAAACAACTCCTATGGTAGTGCCACTAGCATCACAATCTATCTAAAAAAATTTATTGAAATCTGGAAATTCCAAAATAGATTGCTCTGTAACTTTCTTCTTCAACATATCAAAACTTTTGGCTGCTCCTGTGGTTCACTTAAACTCTTTTCTATCCCCTCTCACCGTTTCAGTTAGAGGTGTACAAGTACTACTAAAATTCTTAATAAACTTTTTGTAAAAACTTGCTAGACCATGGAATGATCTTACCTCTGTAACATTCCTTGGGGTAAGCTATTCAATGATAGCTCTCACCTTCTCTAGATCCATTTTAAGATCCTCTGTTGAGACAACAAATCCCAAATACACCAATTCTTTCTTCACAAAACTACATTTCTTCAAATTAATCAACAACTTCTCCTTTAGCTTCTCAAAAACTATTCGGATATGCATCAAGTGCTCCTCCAATGTCTTACTAAAAATAAAAATATCATCCAAATAAACAATAACAAAATTTCCTAAAAATTCTTTCAATACCTCATTCATAAGCCGCATAAATGTGTTCGGTGCATTGGTTAGCCCAAAAGGCATGACTAACCACTTGTACAAGCCCTCTTTGGTTTGAAAGGTTTTCTTCCATTCATCTGCTTCTCTAATTCAAATTTGGTGATATCCACTCTTCAAATCTATCTTTGTGAAGTACTCAGCTCCACTCAAACAATCCATATTGTCATCCATTCTTAGAAAGGGAAATCTATACTTGATGGTGATCTTGTTGATGGCTCGAGAATCTGTGCACATCTGCCATTCCCCATCCTTCTTTGGTGCTAGTACTATAGGTACTTCACATGGACTCAAACTCTCTTTGATCAATCCCTTTCACAACAACTCTTGCACTTGTTTGTTCAACTCTTCACTCTCTGTTTCACTCTCTGTTAGAGTCATACAATGAGTTGCCTTATTCGGAAAACTGGCTCTAGGAATCAAGTCCATCTGATGACTAATCATTTTTACTGGAGGCAAACCTTTAGGTACATTATCTGAAATAATAGTTTGAAACTCATTTAACAAATTTGAAACCTCTATAGGTACCTCAGTAGTATTTTCTTCGTCAATTCTAGGGATCAATGCAAAACACATATGCTCATGCCTCATACCTTTTAGGAACTTTCTTCCATCAACCAAACAAATTCTTGCATTACTGCATACATTTTCTTCTGTCTCTTTCAAGGGCTTCAACTTATGACAAATCCCATCCTTTGTCAAAGAATAGGTGTTGGAATGTCCATCATGTACTGCTCGCTGATCAAACTGCTATGGTCTGCCTAACAACATATGACAAACATCCATATGCATAATATCACACAATATCTCATCATGGTAATGTCCAATCTTGAACTTTACCAGACATTGTTCATTTACCAAGGCTTTATGGTCCTTCTGCAACCAAACAATATGATATCGGTTTGGATGCCTTCTTCTCTCCAATTGTAACTTACTAACCATTTGTTTTGAAACAAGGTTATCAGTACTACCTCCATCAATAATAACATTGCAAACTTTACCTTCACACTTACATCTGGTGTGAAACAAATTCTTCCTTTGAGTTGGTTCATTCTTCTCATTCAGCAAGGCTCTTCTGGTAACACGAACCTCTCCTCTTTCTGCATCCTCAAAATGTGAAAACTCAACATTTTCATCTACATGTGCAACTCATGCATTACCCTTGGGTCTTCTATTGACTTTCCTTGATGTTGAGGACACTCATAGGCTCTATGTCCTTCTCCACACTAGAAACAAGTTCCATGAAAGCCTCCTCTTCCTTGTCCTCATCTAGATCTTCCTTTTCCTCTTTGGTCTCCATTATTTTGATCACAGGGACAATAGGTGTTATCTCCTTTTTGGTTCCAGCTGCTACTAGAGCCTTCACCCTTCTTTTGATCTTCATTTCGACCTCCATATGACCATTCACTGGACTTTCCTCCATGGCCTCCACCTCAGTGTTTGTTCTCAAACCTCTTGTTCAGTCATTCTTCAACCTTTAGAGAAAATTGATAAGCGTCCTCAATGGTGGCCATTCTTACCAGTACTAATTCTTCCTGTATGCTTGGCTTCAACCTGTTAATATAACGAGCAACTTTCTCATTATTTTCCTTAGAATGTCCTATCATAATCAGGACCTTGTGAAATTCCTCTGTGTATTCTTTCATTGTCCTTGTTCCTTGCCTCAAGCTTTGCATCTTCTTGAGCAACGCTAATTCATAATTGACTAGAATAAATTATTTCTTCAATTTTGACACCATTATGTCCCATCTAAATTTTTTATCTTTCCCTTGTCTTCCTCTTTCTAACTGGATCGCTTTCCACCATATACTAGCATGACCTTTCAATTTTGTCTTTGCAAACCTCACTCTGTGAGGATCTTCAATCTCCTTAAACTCTAAAAATTCCTCCATATCATTGATTCAGTCGATCAATTCTTTAGGATTCAGACTGCCACTGAAAGTTGAAACCTTCATTTTAGGTCTCTTCTCAATGCTTGAGATTGCTCACGACAATCTTCTTTCTCTAAGATCCATTGGATCCTGCTCTTCCTCTTCCATTTACTCTTCTGTTTCATCTTCACTGTCATCTCTATCTCATTGAACGTCTCTTCTTTGAACCTCTTGCTGCAAGGTTTCTAATTTCCTTTTAAGGGATTTGATTTCATCTCTAGGTGGATGTCTTCACCACCTTGGCCTCTACCTTTGCCATGATGCACAAGTCTTGGAGGCATCTTGAACTCAATCCACACTCACAGGTCCTGCTACAATTTCCTCACGTTTGACACATTGTTATAGGCTCAAGAACTCCTACTCTAGTACCACTTGATGAGGGTCAAGCCACCTGAAACCACACAAATCACAGCAATAGACACCAACACAGAAGATGCAAAACAAAAAAATAACCCACTTTCAATTATTTTCAGATAATGAAATTGCAGATTCAAAAATTACATGCTATAGCCTCATGGGCTTGATTCATTAACAAAATTAACTCAAAAAAAAAAATTTATTCAGAGCCCAAAATCTGCACTATTGAAGCCACCTTCTACAACCCCCACTTAACCCTTTTTATTTTACCCAATAACTGCTTGTTGGCCTCCTCTAATAGTTCAATTACTAAGCCCTTAAAGTTGTAACTTAGAGATGAGATATTTGCACTAAGTAGTTATCTTGCTCATCATGAAGGTTCATTTCATTGTTAACCTAGGGACGTGAACTTGAAATGAGTTAGCATTTTCTGTGCATTAGGACTCAACTGCAGTCATCTTTATCCTATAACTAGAAAGGGAACAATACTGAAAATAAAATGCTTGAAAAGAATTAACATAAGTACTAAGCATGAATCAACAACTAAACTAAGCATCAACAACTGAATTGAAATGGATGACAGAAACATAAATCTTAGCAAATAGACATGAAGTTACTCTGTCTACCTTGGTTGCAGGAACAAACACAGAACAAAGTTCCAATGGCTACAGGAACAAACATCTGCTAAGACCGTAACTAATTACTAAACAAAAAAGTAACTCCTAAACTGAATGGATGGAATTCTCACCAAGTGGCCCCCCTTGAATGAGTCTTCCCTAAGCTAACTCAGATGCAAAAAATCAAAATATCATTTTATTCATTGAAAACATGATTACATCATATCAACAATATGACTGTATTACTTAAAATTGAAAATACAAGTACAATATTAGAACATCCAACCTTGTGAAAAGGGACATCGAATAATTATTTATAGAGGGAAAACTTCTAATTAACCCTAACTAACTAGGCAATCAACTCCAACAGAACAAGACACTATTTATTGAAAGCATGAAAAAGAGGAAGGATGTTATGCATGCACCAGATTTAGTCAAATCAGACTTGCCTCAATGAGGATCCAACATAGCAACACCTCCTATATTTTCTCAACTAATAGACATGATCATTTAAGGGTAAGTTACAACTTCCACACGAGTTTCCCTCCATTGAGCTCTTTAATGACCATCTTTTTGACTTCTTTAGCAATCGACCAGCTGGCATGAACTTCTTCCACCTTGCAAGCATCATTTATATCTGCATCTTAATGTGAACCTGCATAATGACATTAGTGTGCACAAAACAATTGTATATCCATAATCACCTTAGAATAACATTCATTCAATCACATGCTAAATTAATATAGATATATCACATAGCAGGTTAATATTATCAAAAGTTATAGTGATAAGTTCATGCTCAAGGTTCATAAATTTAGGGAAATAACATAGAGAGTGTCAATAACCAGGTGCTAAAGTCCCACAGTAATAACCACAAACATATGATAAACCCTATAAAAAATGAGTCATTAATTGGGCTCATCATCCCCCCCAACGTAATGATTTGCTAGTCCTCTAGTAGAGGGAACTCCATTCCTTTTCCTTGTCAAAGCTCCGAAGTCAACAATTGTTGTTTGTCCTTGATCAACCTCTGTAGTATCTGAATTTGGATCCTAGTAGAACCCTTGCTTGCTTTCCAATCTACCCCACCTTGGCCTCTTTGTATCTACATCATATTGATAAGTTATGTACTATGGTATTGGCCACAATGGAATGGGTGGCTGAAATATCAATGGAAGCCAATAGTGCTGCTTCATCCTCCCAAGATGTATGTACCTGCTGCTTCATTTCCAAGCCGCATAATAATTTTGTAGGGAATGGGGTTCAACCTGTTTTAACTGATCTGGCAGATCATTCCATCTCTGTGATATATACCCCAATATTGTTTTTCTTGAAGTAGTAGCTATCTGCTCATATTCCTGGTATGCTTCCTCTCTAACAGGCATGATCTTCTTTTTGTACTTTGGATTATATAGAAGTCTTTCCATGTGTAGTAAATGTTTGAAGGATTACTTGATTGAACTCTTAGAGATAAGGGGGTATGGAGTTCTCTTTCTTTGTATATTTTGAACTGTTGCCCTCAGCTAATTTCATTTTGAATCCATGACATGAATTCCCTCAAGTGAATATCCCCAATGTATAACAATGGATTCCAGTCATGGTCATTAGGAACAACATAATTATGCAAGTACAATTCACATAGTAAATTTTTAACTTCAAGAGGAGAGGATTGGTAGGCTTGGAAAAACTCTTGTGGAGTTTCAATGTAAGGGTTTAAACCAAAAAAGACCCTTGACAACTTGAAAGAAAGATGATGCTCCCTTAAATACAATGCATATACTCTTGGGGGAGTTCTACATGCTATCGTTTGTGGTACTAGAGCCACCACATTGTCTACCTTATCCTTTAATGCAGTAATCTTTGCATTCTTCTCCTAAATTTCTGAATTTTTCTTATTGACTTCTTCTTATAGCTTGAGTTTTTCTTTATTCCATTCTTCCTCTTTCTTTGGCATTTCATTTCATAAGTCCAAGGCTACTAATGCCCATGAAAAAGTAGGTATGTGCTTTCCTACTAGAATCTTTCCTTGCACTAGTTTGTTATGTTCAAATTGCTCTGTTTGCAGTGGTTCTTGTTGTTCAACTTGCTCTAGTTGCAGTAGCTCTTGATTTTCATCTTGCTCTGCAATAACAAGTTCTACCAATCCTATGTTTGCTTGTTCCTCAAGAACTTCCCCCACTTCTATATTTACCTACCCCTTAGGAGCTTCTACCTCCTTCCTACGTTTCCCTCTAAATCTATGGCTCCTTTTTGGAGACACATCAGTAGCTGAATCAATTAGTTTTGACTTCTTTGGAGGGATTTTATTTTTCTTAGTGGCTATAAGATGACTAGTGTCTTCATTTTTCCGCTTCTTAGGGCTAGGTTTTACTTTTTTTGGTTTTTGCTTCTTAGCCTTCCCTTTGCTAATTTTTTCTTTTCTCATTTTTGCTTCCTCTTTCCGAATGGCAACCCTAGTGCGAACTGTAGTTTTAGGGAGAATATTGACATTAGGGTCTGAAGATGAACTATCTTCATCCAAATGATCTGATTTAGAGGAACCAATTTCTACTGCAGATTCTGTTGCAGGAGGGTTTGTGCTAGAAGTTGAGGCTCCAGGAGTGGTTTTAGTAAACCCCTCATCACCACTAACCCTTTGAGTTTGGGGTTGACCTCTAGGACCCACATTTTCTAATTTGAATTTATCAAGTTTTAAAAATTCATCTCATGACATGCTGGAAACTTCTTGCAAAGATTTCTCTACCAACAATTTAATCAAATAGTGATGGGAAACAAAGCTTTCCCTATCTTTCTGTGTCTCAGTTGCCATGATTGCAAGAAGGTTGTACATGACGTTTGGCACGTTCATCCTCCTACCATGTGTCATGTGATTTAGAAGCTTGAAATATACAAAATGAAGACATGATTGACGACTCTCATAGGTAATATATTTGATAATGTAGATAGTAACTTGTTTCCTTTTTCTGGTAGAGAAGTTCTCCATGTTCCTTGTTTGTCTACAACAAGTGGAGGATCACTAGGCTCAGTGAATTTTTCCCTAGCTGATCTAGCATCTCTAGAAGCAGGGTAGGGTTCTCGGTCATCAAACAATCCTGTTACTTCAACAATCCTCTCTTCAGTGGCTATAACTTCTAGCCCTTTCACCATTGCCTTACCATCAAAAAGTGTTTGTGCAAATTCCAAAGCAATGTTGTCATTGAAACTATCTAGTTTCAAAAAGTAGTCTAACCATCCATAATTTTTGAATTCGGCTAGAGAGAGTGCATTCTACAGGATCACCTGGTGAACTGTAGGTTCATTTCTAATCAGTTGACCTCCCATTACTTCTATTCACAATCTAAAAAACACCTTTGCAAAGACTTCTTTCTTGCAATCCTTCTTTTGAAAAACCCAATTTCTTTTCCTGCTTCCTCCAACTCTTCACCAGTACTAACGCCAATGTCATATGACTCTTCAATTTACCTTTTTGGTGGCATTATGGCTATGACTAAGGTAGTAAAGAAGAAATAAAAGAGGGGTATCATCAAAGAAAATGGCGATGACTTAGTGTCATATCATACATGCAAGATGTCACTTCAACTATATCATTTCAAATTTGTTGCTATGTTGACGCATGAATGACATGTGTGACATGTGGACACGTGGGTTCACACTCCCCCCAACCTAAATAAAAACATGTGTCCACACAGTCTTGGATGTAATTAGGATGTGACAGGGTAGAGTAATAATATGTGCTATATAAAATACCAATATTAAAGTACAATGATTAAACAAATGCATTTAAGATAATTAAGATCCATCAAGTTGTTATGCACATACTTGAAAAGTTGGAGTGTCTTTTGCAAAGAATGTGGAAGGAAGTACCAGTTACTAGAAAAGTACGTTGAGCTATTAAATGAAGTGATGATGGAGTGAAGTGATGGTGGGATTATGGTGAACTGGTGGTGGAGTTATGGAAGAGAGAGAAAGGATGAAGATGGATGGGTGGGCAAGTTTATTGATGGAGAAGTTAATTCCCACAAAAAGTGGAAATATTTATTATGATTGAATGCGTACCTTTGACTAGTTAGAAGGATGGACACTAGGTCCACTTCCTTTAGCTATAGGTAAGTCAAAGATCTGGTATTCAATAAATTGTTGCATGAACTCTTGTTTGGAAGCCAGTTTATGGTATAATTTGAGATGATGAACATTGACCAAGAGCTTGAATCTACTATGATTAATTGTTGTAAGCTGAACAACACCATTGAAGAAGACCTTTACAACCTCATATGGTCCCAACCACCTAGTTTGCAGTTTGTCTGTATTGTCTTTATACCTAGAATCATAAAGAAGTGTTGAATTACTTGGCTGAAACTTCTTTTCTTTGATGTATTTTTCACGCCATTTGACTCTTTGGTTCTGCACCATCTCGGTGTGATGGAGAGTTGATTTCCTCATCTCATCTAAAGCATTTAGTTGCATAACCCTGTCCTTCTATGCCTCAGATATATCTATCCCAAGGTATAGTGTTGTTCTAAGAGTTTGTGTTCAAACTCTATAGGCATCATGGATTTTTTTCTATACAATAGTTCAAAAGGAGTAAAACCAGTGGTGGTTTTCCAAGTGGTTCTATAGGCCCAAACAACTTCTAACAACCTATTTTCCCAACTTTTTTGTGGATTACTACTGCTTTGGTCAAAATAGATTCTATTTCGCTATTTGTTGCCTCAAACTAGCCATTGGCTTGAGAGTGATAGGGTGTAGATTTCCTATGCCTGACATTATACTCATTCACCAATGTTGTGACAAGAGTGGATGTGAACTGAGCCCCTTGATTTTGTAACTATCTCTCTAGGAAACTAATAGTGTGTGAAGATTTCTTCATAGAGGAATTTTGCAACTTTATTGTCCCTAGCATGTTTCATGGCTTTGACCTCAGCCCATTTAGTCACATAATCAGTACAAACCAAGATGTAAGATTTTTCATTTGATGGTGGATCAATTGGGCCTACAAAATTAAGTCCCCATTTATCAAATGGTGTGATAACTACTTGAGGGTATATAGACATCTCATCTGATTTAGTTGGCCAACCCATGCTTTGACATCTATCACACTTCCTAGTGTACTTGCCTACATCCTTATGATGTGTGGGCTAGTAATACCCTATATTGAGAATCTTCATGGCTATTCTCTTAGTTGCAAAGTGCGCTCCACAGGGTTCATTATGGCATGCATGTAGTATATCATAGGTTTCATCCTCTCTTACACATCTCATCACATGATTTGGTCTAGTATAGAATAAACAACCTACAATCTATGAGAATGGAAAAGTTTTCTCAATAAGAACCCTTCGCTCTTTTGAAGAGAAATGAGGGGGAATTCTCCTTGTAACCAAATAATTGGTTATATCTACATACCAAGGTGTGTGCACATTGATGGAGAGAAAATTTTCATCAAGAAAGGAATCATCAATGACTTGAGTATCCTTTGATGTAGTCAATATGGAGAGAAAGTTTTCCACAACATTTTTCTTACCCGGTTCGTCTACAATGGTGATATCAAATTCTTGCATTAACAACAACCACCTAGATAACCTTCCTAAAATCAATGGCTTATTCATAAGGTATCTTATGGCTGCATGGTCTGTATGGACAAAGATCTGATATCCTGTTATGTAGTGCTTGAACATGTTGAGAGCATAAATGAATGCCAACATCTCCTTCTCTATCACTGTGTAGTTAAACTTAGCTCCTTGTAGGTTCTTGCTAACAAAGTAGATTGAATTCTCAATTGCTCCCTCTTTTTGTCCGAGGACAACCCCTATAGCATAATCAGATGCATTTGTGTGAATATGGAAAGGGAGTTCCCAATTAGGGCCTTTGAGCACAGGAGCATGGGTTAAGGCTGTCTTTAAATTAGGGAATGCTTTAGCACAATCCTCTGTCCACTGGAACTCAACATTTTTAGTTAGAAGATTATAAAATGGTGTTGTCATCTTACTGGAATCTTTTATGAAGCACCTATAGTATCCTACATGCCCCATGAAACTTCTAACATATTTTTTCTTGATAGGAATATGAAGATTGGTAATCACCTCAATCTTGGCTGGGTCCACTTGAATTCCTTTCTGAGAGATATAATGGACAAGGACTACTCCTTGCATCATCATAAAGCATTTCTCACTGTTCAAGGACAAATTATGGTCTTCACATCTTTGCAAAACCTTTCTTAAGTTTTCTAATGCTTCTGTAAAATCAGTACCATAAGTAGTAAAATCATCCATGTAGATTCCCATACAATCATCTGAAATATTTGAGAATATACTAATAACTACTCTTTGAAAGGTTGTAGGTGCATTACATAAACCAAATGGAAGTATTGAATAGGCATAAGTTCCCAAAGGACAGGTAAAAGTTGTATTTTCCTGATCTTCAAGTGCAATTTGTATCTGATTATAACCATTGAATCCATCTAGGAAGGAAAAATACTGCTTACCTGCAAGTGAATCCAATACTTGGTCTATAAAAGGAAGGGGAAAATAATCCTTTTTGGTGGCAGAGTTTAGTTCTCTATGGTAAAAAAAAACTCTCCATTTACCTCCCTTTTTAGGTATAATTACCAAAGGGGACACCCATTGGCTATTTGAGATAGGGTAGATAAATCTTGCATCCAATAACTTTTGTAGTTCACCTTTTACAATCTCCCTCAATGCAGGGTTGATTCTCCTCTATGGTTGTCTTACTAGTGTGCAGTCATCTCTAATATAGATCCTATGAGTACAGAGTTTGGGATATAATTCTTGCATGTCATGGTAATCCCATGCAAATGCATGCTGATGCAACTTCAAGAGGTTTGTTAGGGACAGCTGCTGCTCTTGACTAAGCTTGTTATTAATATTCAAATGTTTCCCTTTTGAGACTTGTACTTGTGTGGTCAACTCAATCATGGTTGTTTCACTTATGCTTGGATTTTTTAATTCATGTGGCAACAATGTATGAATCATATCTATTGTTACAAGAAATTCAGGTGCAGGAGGAGCGGGCATAAGTGTTTGCAATGGACATGCAAAACCAAATTCATGAGTGGATTATTCATGTGCTTCACAATGGTTCTGAATTATATGGGATAATATTTCATCTTCTTCTTGAAGCTGCATAAAAGGACTTCTACCTATCATCATGAGTTGTGCCACTGAATTGACTTCCTCGACCTCTTCTCCGACATGTGGCCATATGGGGTTGTCTATATCATGGGATGGTTGAGCAGGAGGAAAAAGGACAAGCTTTTTAGTGCTTCTCCCATAAGAAATAGTCATGTCCCCTGACCGAAATCCAATGTAAGAATTTGTTGTAGCTAACCGTGGCCTACCCAGGATAGTGGGATACCCTCCGAATGTAGCTTTAGGGGAAAGGATCATGAAATATACTGGATATTCCCAAGAGTCTAGAGTAACAACAAGGTCTTCTACTGTACCATCTAGTTTGACAACGGAATTATCAACAAGCTACAAGACAGTAGGAGTAGGTCTCATATTTGCAACATTCAATTGTTGCAGGATATCCTTAGTCATCACATTGATCGCGGCTCCCAAGTCTATTAGAGCATTCTTTACTTGGACCCCATTGATGATGACTCCAACTACATGACTACCTTAGTATATTTAGGAACAATGACTTTCCCAAGCATGATGTTTTCCAGCTGCCCCACCACATGAATGGTAGTGGGGTCCTTCTTTTTCCTCCTTGAATTTTTGAGATATTCTTCCTTAATTTCCTTACTATATATGGGGACATCTTTTATGGACTAGAACAAGGGTGTCTTGACACATATGCATTTCAACTGATCCAAAATATCAAAGGTTGTTTCTTCCATTTCTTCCTTTTACTTAACAACTTCTAACCTTTGAGGAAATGGTGGGTCTTGGTCAGACTGCTGAAATGGTTTAGGATTCTTAGGCACACTTGATTGAATAGGGACATTTCGATGCTCTTCTTCTTCCACATGAAGCTCTGTGATAATAGGAGTGGAAGGAGATGAGAAAGTGGTTCTTGAACACAGATGAATATCACTCACACTCACAACATATGTAAGAAATTGGTTAGGATCTGCGGAGTAGACTGGTTGTTGTTGTGGTTTGTTATTTGGGTTAGGTATGGGTTGAGCTGGTAATTGAGTAGGTCTAGGTGTTTTGGAGTTTGAGTTAGGAGGATGAGGCATTATGGCAAGTTGCTAAAGCTGTGGAGGTGGATGCATGTAACTAGTTGTTTGGTTTGGCCATTGTTGACCTTCCCTCCATTGGGATGTCTATTGCCAGTTTCTTGGAGGTTGTTGCCAATTCCCCTAGAATTGTTGCCACTTAGGTGGAGAGTTTTGGTAATTGAGCCAAGTATTTGGAGGGTTGTTCCAAGGCCGAGGTGGATAGCCTCCAAAGTTTGATGGGTATGGGGTTTGCCATTGATTACTAGATGCATAGGCATTCAAATAAGGTCCACTAAAAGATGATGGATTTGGTGGCATACCTTGTCTCGGAGCCCATGGTCTTCTTTGTGCAATGTAGTAAACTTGATCATCATCACCCTAGATTGGTTTGAATTCTGGTGGAATCTGCTTACTGTCAATGTTGGCTACTATTTTACATCTGTAGTCCTTCTTCTTTTGTCTATAATGAGGGCAATATTCTGCCAACATTGCCTCTGCCTCCTCATGTTTCTTCTTTGCTTGAAGTGTATCTAGCTGAGTAGGCATATTGTTTATGATATCCTACTTGAAATTTTCCAACAAATGAGTGATTTCCATCCTTGAAACTCCATTAGTGGAGGATTTACCCATAGAATATTGGTACCCTCTTCCTTTCTTTAGAGTTGCCATTGAGTAATTTTGACATATCTTCTTAATATCATCCCAGGGAACTTGGGTGATATCTCCTCCTCCTATTAGGTCCAAAGCATCAATGCAATCTTTCATTGATCCCTTTGAGGAAGAGCAACTTTTGAGACTCTTCATTGAGTGCATGATGTGGAGATTTCTACAAGAAAAATAGGAACCCTTAAATATAGTCCTCCAAACTTTCATTTTCCTTCTCCTGCATCCTAAAGATATCATCTCCTCTCATATCATTTCCCCTACAATATTCTTTATACTTCTCAAGAAACTTTGTTTTCATATCATCCCAAGTCTCCATAGTATTCCTACTTAAGCTCATAAACCATCTTAATGCAAATTCTTTCAAGGTAGTAGGAAACAATTTAAGCCTATGAGCATCAATAGTGTAATCATAGCTTCTGCAGATGATATCAAACTCAAACAAGAAAGTGTCAAGGTCCTCTATTACAAGCCCATAGAATTTAGGAAGAACTGAAGCATAGATGTTCTTGACATTATCAACTTCATTCTAGTGGGTGATAGGAAATGGAAAAGATGGTTGGTTAGGTCTATTTGGATTTGGACCAGCCATATTTGCTTGATGCAGTGCCAAAGAAAATGGATTCTCAATTAAGTTTTGGGCAGCTTGCTCTTCAAAGGAAGTTTTAGAACTGGTCAAATTGGGAAATGCATTAGAAAAAGGATTTTCCTCCTCTTCTTCGTCTCTTGATAGATTTTGAAACTCAACTAGCTGGTTATCAGGATTATGATCATTAGGAAGGAATCTCCCATGAGCATGTCTTTTCCTACCTCTATGCATGTGGTATTAACTCAGTATTAGCCAACTTGCACAAAGAATTGGTGAAAGAATAGTAGATCATTACTTTTCTCAAATGGAGGGTAAGCTAGGAACAAACTTCAAAGATACTAAAACAAGAAAGAAACAAGAAATGACCCTGAAGAACTTATTAGTTTGACACCATCTCCGATAATGATGCCAAAAATGTTGGCCTCCTCTAATGGTTCAATAAACAAACCCTTAAAGTTGTAACTTAGAGATGAGATATCTGCACTAAGTAGTTATCTCGCTCATTATGAAGGTTCATTTC
Source organism: Sequoia sempervirens (assembly GCA_007258455.2). Taxonomy (NCBI): domain Eukaryota; kingdom Viridiplantae; phylum Streptophyta; class Pinopsida; order Cupressales; family Cupressaceae; genus Sequoia; species Sequoia sempervirens. Next base: position 280,541,670 of record VDFB02058242.1, on the reverse strand, counting down.
ATTGTCAACCCAGGGATGTGAACTTGAAATGGGCCAGCACTATCTATGCACTAGGACTCAACTGTAGTCATCCTTATCCTATAACTAGAAAGGGAATAGTATTGAAAACAAAATGCTTGAAAGGAATTAACATAAGTATTGAGCATGAATCAGCAACTAAACTGAGCATCAATAATTGAACTGAAATAGATGACAAAATCAAAAATATCAACAAACAAATAGGAAGTTACTCTATCTTCCTTGGCTGTAGGAACATACATAGAACAAAGTTCCAATGGTTGTAGGAACATACAACTGCTAAGACAGTAACTAATTACAAAACAAAAAAGTAACTCCTAAATTGAATGGATAGAATTCTCACCAAGTGGGCCCCCTTGAATGAGTCTTCCCTAAGCTAACTCAGATGCAACAAATCAAAATATCATTTTATTCATTGAAAACATGATTACATCATATCAACAATATGACAGTATTACTTGAAATTGAAAATGCAAATACAATTTTAGAACATCCAACCTTGTGAAAAGAGACATTTGATCATTATTTATAGAGGGAAAGCTTCTAATTAACCCTAACTAACTAGACAGTTGACTCTAATAGAATAAGAGGACACCATTTATTGAAAGCATGAAAAAGAGGAAGGAGGTTATGCATGCACCAGATTTAGTCAAATCAGACTTGCCTCAACGAGGATCTAGCATAGCAACACCTCCTAGATTTTCTCAACTAATAGACATGATCATTTAAGGGTAAGTTTCAACTTCCACACGAGCTGGGAGTTTCCCTCCATTGGGATTTTTCCTCCATTGACATCTTTTTTATTTCTTTAGCAACCAGCCAGCTGGCATGAACTTCTTTCACATCGCAAGCTTCATTTATATCTGCATCTTAATGTGAACTTGCATAATGACATTAGTGTGCACAAAACAATTGTATATCCATAATCACCTTAGAATAAAATTCATTCAATCAGATGTAAAATTAATATAGATATATTGCATAGTAGGTTAATATTATCAAAAGACACAAGGATAAGTTCATGTTCAAGGTTCATAAATTTAGGGAAATACATAGAGAGTGCCAATAACCAGGTGCTAAAGTCCTATAGTAATAACCACAAACATATGATAAAACCTATAAAAAATGAGTCATTAATTGGGCTCATCAATGCCATAGAATGTTTTAGAAAGTTCAACTTTCCCTTTTGTTTTGGCGCCAAATGTCCCATCGTTTGATTTTTGGCCTAGTAAGAAATCTTAATGAAACTCACTTTTTAGAGAGGAAACTTCGTAGAGCCATAACTTGTGATCCGGGTGTCCAATTTTCTATTATTGCATATCGCTGGAAAGCTCTCTAAGAGATCTACAACACACAAATTGAACATAGGTTAGTTCGTCCACTTTTCGAGCTGTTTAAAGGTCTCTAAATTTTTATATCTGAAATTGAAGCTGCATTGGAGAAATTTCTCAGAACAAAAACTTTATTATCTCCCAAACCATGCAAGGTGTTGAGGTGATTCTTTCGTGATTAGAATTTTTTTTCAGATTTGCTCCTTGGGGTAAATTTTATTGTCCATACGAGCCTGTTTAGGGCAACTTACTAAAAATAGTAAGTGATTTTTTTCGTTATTTTTGACGCCTGACAACCTTATACCCCTTAAGTTCCATCATGGGACTCAAAACAACCAAAGAAAATAAAGATATTTTTTTTTGGGTGATGCAAGATTGCTTTACACTGCTGGATGCTCCTGCATCAATTAGTGTTTCCACTTCCACAATGATAATGTCAATGATAAGAAAGATAAATGATAGGAAGGCATGATGAATCAACAAAGTGTTGCAACTCACCACCCTTTAATGGCTTCCTTGAAGGACTAATGTCATGCTCATCACCTTAAGGTCTTGTATCTCCTGGATCTTGCTTGCTTGATTTGCTTGAATTGCTTCGAGACCTACAAAGGGTTAGCCTTCACAAGGAATGATGAACATACATGAACTCACATTAAATTTGACATGATGCTTGGATCTTGAATTACTATAATAATCACTTAAATGCTACTCTTGACTTGCTTGATAATGATCATAAGTTTTTCAAATAGTTTCTAGATTCTCCTTGTTACATTTGAAAATGATGCAATAACTAGGTATTTATGGGCATTTATTCGATTTCCTGTAAATTAGATCCTAATAGCCAACATTTGCAAGTTGAATTGGAAATGATAAAATGTTGACTCCGACATATTCAAATTTGGGACTAGGTATAGTGCAGGAAATTGTATACCCTTTACAATTTCATACTTTGTTTGGGTCCCTTAATGTATTGGACTTAATTAAGCTTCTAATTTTCCAAATTGTGTATTCCAAAGCCTTATTTATCCCGTTTTGCAAAAGGGAAATCAACATTTAATTAATGTAATTAATATTTTAATTACATTAGAGAATGAGTTTCCTAGATTTTTAGGCTAGGACCCATTCGCCCAAGGGAAAATGGGATCCCTCTAAGTCCTAGGACCCATTTTTAAATATGTTTTTGGTGGTCTTTTAATGATTCAAATTTCATATGCAATTGCCAACTTTTGGAATCTATTTTTTGGGAAATTAGATAAACACCTATAAATATAGTCTTTTTATCAATTCAAATCTAAGACTTCATGAGATCACTCCTATGAGCAAATATTATTGTCAAGAGAAAATTTATTAGTCATTTGTTGCAGCATTCAAGATCTTATCATCATGTTCAAGCTTATGTGTGTTCATATAATATTGTGAATGATATTATGCATTATTGATCCTCAAAGCATCCAAACATTCAAGTATCCAACAAATAAAACAAAGCAAGATCAAGTTCCTTGGAGTGATGTGTTTGACTTTAGTCCTCTAAGGGAAGCCATTGAAGGTTTGGTGAGTTGTAGCAAAGAGTGTTCATTCACCATTTCCTTCTCCATTGTCATTATTCTTCTACCAAGGTTTAATTACCGAACATGGAGTTTGACTAAGACAAACCCCCATACAAAAAGCAATACAATTTTTCCCTCTGTGTATGTGCATGTTATAGGTTGAAGAAGGATTGAAGATTTTGAAGAACACATTTTCATTCTTGCATTTTTTTCATATTTGTTGTAAAGCCATGAAAACTCAGATTCAATATTTATTTTCGGCTTTCCGATAGTGAGACATAAAGCAAATGGAAGCTCAGATCTTTCACTAGAGGACCCAAAAAGTTGATCTAGAAACTTGTACAAAGGCCCATTCACCAAATATTGAATGAGTCCTTGTAGGCCTCTCAAAACCCATTTTTTGAGCATATTTGATGTTCTCTACACTTCCCAAATCCATTGGTAAACTATTTTTTTCTGACTTTTAGTCTTTGAGATCTTGCAATTTTAATATTAGGGCATATAGGATCATTAAGTTAATCACTTCAAAATATTTCTAATCAATTTCAACCCCCCTTAGGATATAAATCTAGGTCTGGTTGGCTCACCTTTAAGGTTGATAGTCAAAAAATTCATCTTGTTGATCTATATCCCAATGAAATTTATAAAAATGTGGAAATGGCCCTAGGTTATGGACACTAATCTTAAAGTCACCGCATTTTTATATTTCATTTTGGTGAACCTAACATTATTACACTATAAATTTCTGAAATTGGAAGTCCTTCATGTTGGATCTCAAAAATGCAAGGTACAAAGCCTAAGAGGATGCCAGGCTCTATGATTAGACTTGTAATGTTTTTGAACCAATGAGTGGAGTTAACTCATATGGTTGATGACTCCCTACACTTTAGGCTCTACTAAACCTAGGCAGGTAGACCTTGACAACTAAAGCATATTTAGAGTTGTATGACTTGGTTGAATTTGTGGATCTATCACAGTGGCTTAAAGTGTAATAGATGAAAGCTTTGCTGACTACTCCTACTATTGAATTTGAAATGTGAATGTTTTGAATAAGATTTTATGAAATTATAAAATGGAATTGGTATGAATAGTGCCTATTCCTGATGGGCTAATGGAGTCAAAAGGTGAAAGATATGTGACTTACTTACTAGCTACAATTCTAATTATTCAACACTTATGTTTGTTCATACCTTGTATAAACATGCAATAATGTGATTAAAAAACTCTTCTTATTGATCCAATTGATCCTATTAGGTTATTGTGATTTATTAAAAGGATTTTAATCCTTCCTTGAAGGAACCAATTAACAAAATCACACAATGACAACAAATGTGTATTGACAAAATAAAGTATACCCTTAATTTGAATAACAAGATAACATCAATGTGGAGACAATATGACAATGTTTTTTTTGATAAAGGGGTAAAACGGGTTTTACAGGGACCCACAACCACAAAGTTTACAATAAAAAGGAAAGGACGCAAAAGTCCAACCGAAAAAACTAGCTGCCCAAAAGAAGAGAGAAAAAGCCAGCAGCAACCACGCGTAACAGACTAGAAAGGTCAAACCAAAAGAAACAACAGAGATAACACAAAAACCCCAGCCATTAACTTAGAGTCATGAGGATAGACTTTGTATCCGCCTCCAATTTTTGCATATCATTGACACCCTTTTTAAAAATTTGAATCATCTTCTGAGTAGGGGGTTCCTTACACTTGAGATTGGGTGAGTATGACAATGTTATCAATTACCTAACTCTTCTTATTGATTCAAATGTTATCCCCCAGTTATTGTAATCAATTAAAATGATTTTAATTCTTTGACATAAACCAATTAACTTGACTACACAATAACATCAAATGTGTTTTGATGAAACTAAAATATCAACTTGGATATAATTTCAAATAACAGAGAAGTAGCAATGTGGAGACATCCATATAATTGTTTAACTCAACACACAATAGACACGAGATTTTAGCCACTAGATAAAACTTATTTTCCATTTGTATTATTTCAAAAGATTTTGTAATACACAACATGATGTTTTGTTTCGACAACTGATCAACCTATCCAACTATTGATGATTTCCTAACCTATTGCTTATATCTTCTGATGATTTTATTTCATCTTACATTGTATTTTTAGGGTTATGACCCTACATATCCATTTGTTGCATGTATTCAACATTCTTCTTCTTCGAAAAAATATTTAATTAATTTACTTTGTCAAATTAAATATTTAAATATTCATCTTTGTGTTCTCGTGAATAATAATCATTATTTCACAATACTTTTAGTAATCTTCATTAATCTTAATCCCTTCGTTGGAAAATATCTTGTTTATATCTTGCTTGGTTGAAATATTTCACCAATTTAATAAATTATTCTTTGGGTAAAATAATTACCCTCTCTGTAATCTTTGTGATCCCTTTTAATTTCCTTGGTAAAAAAAATATTTCTTTTAATTGCATGCACTATTGTTTAGGTAAATTAATTACCTACTTCGTTAATCCCTTGAAAGTATTTCATTTTCCAAAAATATTTTTCATTTTCTCTTTTCATCTTTGGAGAAAAATATTCTGCCTTCTAGTGCAAATATTTTATAATTTTTTTACCCTTCATGCATCTTTGGGCAAAATAATCATTCACCTTATAACTCCCTTTGGTAAAAATATTTCATATCTCAGTGAAAGTATTTTACTAGAGAAAATACTCTATGTTTCTTCCTTCACCTCCATTCAATAAGTATTCACTTTATTACTCCCACAATTTCATAATTAAATCTCCTTATATTGTATCAACAAAAAATATTTTAATATTTATATCTGCCTTTAATCCTTTGTTGTGACTTGCCTTATTGATGTGACTTATACTTCTCTCCCGATCGTAACTCTCACCAATGAAATAGGCTTGTTGGGCCATCGGTGGGACTTTCCCCAAAATCATTTTGGTTCCCCTCATTGAAGTAACCTGCACTCAATCAAAGAAATTCGAGGAATTTTCTCTGATCGTTCATCTCTCTCTGATGGCGTTTAGGGATTTTTGTCTTGGCTATGTGAGGATGTGTTTTCTAGCCACAAATTGGATAGGACTTTTGTGGTAACCAATTGTAATGCAACATTGTGAAAGAAACCCGACGAGGAGATGATATAGGAAAAAATATTGTGGTACGTAGCAAACCATGCTCCAATACCGATGGGTTTGGAAAATATTTTGAGGGGTCCCAACTGTAACATCAAGAAGTACATGTCCAATTGCATCCAAAGCCAAATACAAAGCCTGTTGCAGCCACTCAACCTTTCACAATGTGTTCTATTTATAATCCCTTCAAGTATTCTGCTCTCACATGGAATATGAAGAATGGGGTCGAGAGTGGTAATACAAGACTATGCTCCAACCGGGCTGGATGTTTATCCAACCTATGACCAATATAGGCATGCATAGGATAAAACGTCTTCGACATTGTCTCCCAATGTCCATGCTTGAACTTATATTTCCAATGTTCATGATTGATGCGTCATGTTGACCAAAAAAATTCAATATACTCCTTTTATAATAATTTCTCAATAGAAATTTGAAATAGACACAGTGAAGACATAACGTCCTCCACTGTGGTCTCAAAATCCCTTGAAGCGAGCTGATGGTTGATGCCTGCAAGTAATTCTTTACCAAATGTATTCAAAATGCAAATAACACCTTTTACTTCTTGGTAGCAAGTTAGGTTTTCCCATTCTTAACAATGAAAGCAATAATTCAAATCTTGTTAGGTTCAATCTCCTTCAGCACAACATATACTGAAATACTTCTCCCGCAGAATCTGCCTGCTCTTGTGATATGGGAAATCCTGTCAAAGACATCTAGATGTCCGTAATGCATGTAGACCTTCAGAGGATTTGTCAAAATACGCTGACCCATAATCACAAAACTTGTTCCTTGACTTAGCCATAAATGAAGCTAAAGATGATATGCTTCTAGTGAAGACATGCTCCCGAACATCGAGAATTGTAGGACGCCTAAGGTTGTGATCAATAGTAAATTCTTCTAAGAGGTTGTGAGCTTTCAAAGCTTCTTCAAAGTATTTGTCTTGATTCATAACAATAGTTTGAATAACATTTCCACGAGCAAAAATGATTGCATGGTTTTGATTTTCTGGCTTTTCTTTCCCAAGCTTTGGGTCTCTTGGAAATTTGATAGAGTAGATCTCCATATCTTTTCCTTGCACATCAGCTTTCACCAGTTTTTGTGCTCCCTTCTCACTACTCAAAACCCTAAAAAAAGCCCATCCTCTGCATTATGATGTTGCTTTTTGCTAATATTTTTGAATAGCATGGTTCAATTTGATAGTAAGGGTTTTAAAATAGTACTTGTTACTTTTTCCCAATTGTGGAACCATAACATTTATTATCATCAGTTATATCTTTTGTATTTTCCATAATGGAACCACTGGCAGACTCAAAAACCAAATCTATAGATAATAACTTCCCAGTATTTAAAACACCGCACCCTCTGTCACTGCAAATTTTTCCAAATATAAGTTGCCTTTGAACATCAATAGGCACAAACCTTTTACATTTATACTTCTCGGGTTGATCTCCATCATCCAAAAAATTAAAATACTTATATGTGAGAATTTTGTTGTTTTTGGCCTTGGTAGGACCAAGAGATTGCTTAGAAGGTCGATCTAAAAGATATTCTTTCTCAATATTTGTAGTGCAATGTAGAATGGGTGTTCAAGAAAGTATCATTTGAATCTCCATGTTTGGATTTTGTTTCGATAAAATATTTGAGACATTTAGTAGTGTCTTACTCTTCAAATGATACACATTCCTTCATAGATTTTTCATTAATGTTTCTTTGGACAAGCCCATAAACCACTGGAATATCCTTTTCTAATATTTGATTATTTTATAGATTGTTGTATTTATTGAAGGATTCCAAGGTGAATCAACTTTATTTTGGCAAGTTTTAGAATTCTCCAAATTGAAAATCTCCGATCCTCCAAATTCCTCCAATGAGTCTTTGGTGGGCTTGTCACACTTTGCTCCAATATTCAATCACTCTGTTAGATACTAAAAAGGTTTCCTCAATAGAGCATAGCCCCAATTAATCAAATTTCATGATGCTTTATCTCTAAATTGAAGTGGGTATTTGTGAAAAATCTATTTTCTGACATTTTGCAATGTGACAAAAATGGGCCAGGTTGCCTCCAAAATTGCCTTATAAAAATAATCAAATGATCTCCAAAAGCCATGAAAATTCACTAGTATGCTAATTGATGGTAGGGGAGTGTGGATGCAAAACAAATTGGTATGAAGTTGTCAGAATTGCAAATTGTGAATGTCCAAAGTTTCTTATTTAGTATTTTCTGAAAATTGCCATTGTCAAAAACCAATTAAAAACTCACCAACTTGGTATCTTGAAAAAATATCAAATATTCTTTTGGGAAGCTATAGCTTTGAGAATCAGTTCATTTAGGCATGGCGAACATGTGTGCAAGAGGGTTTTTCTTCAAATTTCTTCCTTTACAAAATATCAAATATCAAAGTTGACCCATTTTACAGCTTTCTGGAAACCTTCAAATTGAGTAAAATCCATTTGGTTTTGATTTTGAAAAAATACCAAATGATGTCCAGAAGCTTTGAAAATTGACATGGATGCACATTGAGATGGTAATAATCAAAAGCACCAATTTATTTATCTTGAAAGTCTTCCAGTTGCTTATTATTGTCCTCCAAAGTTGATCACTTTAATAGATTTTACTATGTGTAGACAACAAACCTTCCCAGAACCCTTCAACTTGGCCTTTTGAAACTTTGTCAAATCAGATTATAGAAAGCTAAAATCTGGCATGCACACTCCCATATGTCAAATAAACATGCTTGTAAGGTGATTTTGCATGGAACTGCTTTGGCTTCAAATTATGATTCTTTAAATCGTGCCCTTTGAGTAGATTTCTCAATTGTACTTCTGAGTGCTGAAATCAAATTTTACACATGGGAACCTAAAATTTGCATGAAATTTTAGGCTCCAACACTTCAAACCCTAGGTTTAGATTTTCATTGCATTGTTTTTCATTTCTTATTTAGGGTTCCATTTTTGTATTCTAAAAGCATTAAAAAAATCCAAAAAAATCATATTCTATATTGCATCATAGTTTGCATTAAAGTTTTTTTTAGTCATAGTTAGATCAGATTTGCATTCATGTTGCATTCACTAAATGGTTAAAATATGAAATTTTTCATTGCATGTTCATTGCATCTTTCATTTTAAGCCAAAATAAAGTAAATAGTTGGATAGCTTTGTTTCAAATTTGCATCAAATCATTATTTTTAGAATCTTTCATCTTACAATTAGTCAAAGATTGCATTTTACATCTAAATTGGAATTCAAAAATTTTCAAAACATTTTCACCTTTGTTTCACACTTGCATCTTGCATTACATTGTCTTAATTTGACCAAAATCTCCAGAAAAATAGTCAATGTTTAACCTAATTGTAATTGGAGAAACAAACATCAAACAACAACATAAAACTTCAATTTTTCACTTTTCAGAACCCTGTCCAAGGACTCATTCACCCTAGGGAAAACTTGTCTTTATACATGTGTCTCAAACAACTTTTACATAGTCTTTTGTCTTTGTATTATCAATCTGTTCCATCTTGTAGAAGTCTATTTTGAAATTCTAAAAAAAATGTTATTATATGTGCAAGAAAAGTGTCATTTTGTTTGATTTGTTGCAAAATTGGGAAAATATTTGTTTAATTTCATTATTGAAAATCATTAGATCTGTAATTGTTTACATTTTTTGGAGTATTGCATAATTTGGGTAGTTAGTTTTCATTTTTGCACAAATTCATACATTGCATAGTAATCTAGTCATGTTAGATCTCTTTCCACAAGCACATTGTATACTTACCAAGCCCTTTAGTTGTGATGAATTTAACATGTTACATGAAGCCCTTGAGTGTTGGCATATGGCTTCCAATTTTGTCATTGATGGCAACTGAAGTCATCCCCATGGTCCACAGTTCAGTATCTAGTCATATCGACAGGTGAAGTGAAATACTGTATATTATTGGTAGATTACTTGTGGAACAGGGTATCTGGTCATATAGCTTCATCGGATCATCATTTTGTGTTGTGAATCTCTAAAATTTCTTGTTGAGCTCATGGATAGTCTTATCATTGAGTTTTGTGGTGTTGCATTAGTTGCAATACAAGTTTGGAGGTCTGACAGGATATTTTCTATTTATTTGTTTGTTGTAGCTGACTCAATGAATTTGGCACGATGTGGATGTGTTAAGTGAAATAATTTAAGATGTTTTTATGTTCAAATGATTAATTTTGGGTCCTAGCTATGGACTAGCTGACTTGTTTGGATATGCATCAAATTGTTCATGTTATTGGGTTGACAAATTGTAAATATTCTTAAGTTTTATTGAGCCCACTTGTATTGATTATATCCCTAGTCATAGATTTATCTAGAGGATTTATTACATCATTCTATATAACATTGAAAAAGGTGTATTGGTGTATGTTGTGAATATCTAAGGAGAATTTGAGTGATATTATGCACAGTTTCACTTGCGCATAAAGAGTTTGTGTGCGAACTTAAGCAGAGAAGAGTAGAAGTTCGATATCAGTCAAAAGGACAAAAGTTCGTCATCAGAGCTTAACTATAACTATAATCAAGCATAAGTAGATGCTATCTAATTAGTTCATTTTCTTTTGGATCTATTCCAAAACTTTGTAAGGGAAGTGAGTCCATCCTCTTGAGTAGTGAGGTCTAGGTAGTGAGCTTGAATGCAAGTGCATTCCCATTTTGTAATATTTCTTTTTGGGTATACTCAAAACTTATTGTGGATTGGCCATCCACCATGGTTTTTCCCCTAACAGGGTTTCCACATAAAAATCTGTGTGTTATGGTTGTGTGGTTTCTCGGTTTCCAAAATAAACATGAGTCCTTAATGATAAAGGTGATCATTAATGAAACTTTAGTTAGGCATACTCTCGCAGACAATGGAGCAGGTCTTAATTTTTGTAGCATTGATCTCCTAGATACAATTGGCGTGGACAAGAATCTTATAGAACCTAATTACGTTAATGTTCATGGCTTTGAAAATGTTAATAAGAAATCATTAGGAATGGTCACATTACCCATTAAGGTTGGACTTGTGGTTTTTCCTACCCCTATCCATATCATGCCAGGACCTCTTTCATACAACTTTCTCCTAGGGAGACCATGGATTCATGCCATGAAAGGATTCTCATCTACTCTTCACTATGAGATGAAGTTTGAATATAACAAAAAGATATACATGGCTGAAGAAGATGAACAAAGTTATAATTCACATGTTCAATATGATCATGAAAATTCCAACTCTCTTAATACTTTGATTCCAACTTCAAAGGTAGAACCTATACAAGTTGATGGTAATCCTAATTATCAATCACCTACAACAAAACTCTTAGATGATGATTGGGGGTCATTATATATTCCACCTTGTTCCAAAGGGAAGTCTCAAATCTCACTAGTAAGGTCTAAAGAGTCAAATACAAATGATTCATTTTTAAGCACATGTTTTAGGGATGATTGATGTTCATTAGATTTTACACCCTCCTTTATGGGAGAGTACACAATCTCACAATCTAAACCAAAACAACCTTGTGTTTCATTTTCTCAACTTGGTTGTACATCAACAACATCACCCCATTGTGGTGATGGGGGATCTTCAACTCTCATCCCTCATGAGAGGAAGATATGTAACTTTACAAAGCTTAAAAAGGATTTGTGTGCTTTTGAAGAAGCTAATCCTTCTTAGAAGCATAAAATCTCTTCATCTGAGTTGGAAGCATGCTATGGTCTTGGATACAAAATCCTTTCTAAACATGGATATAATGAAAACATGGAACAAAATGATAGAAATCAAGTGAAGCCTATACTGTACTTTTCTAATTAGGGTCTAGGTTTCCAACCTTTATCTTCATCTAATGCCTTATTATCTATTGTGTGTATGACATCTTGTGCTAAGAAAGAAATGTCCCCTACTATTGACCAATAAACTATCTTTTTAAGGCTTCTCAAAGCCCACTTGATTACTCTTCCTCCAATAACACAAAATAAATTTTATAACAAAATCTCATTTTGTGCATATCATCGAGTACATGGTCATTGTACCTATGAATGCAAGGATTTGAGTAATAAAATTCAATATTAAGGATTGTGGTGCTCTTCCTTGTGTTAATGTGCCTACTTCCTCTAATTGATAATGATTTTCATCCTATCATGTTGCTCATCCTAATTTCGGTGCTCTTCCTTGTGTTAATGCGCCTACTTCCTCTAATTGATAATGATTTTCATCCTATCATGTTGATAATGATTTTCATCCTATCATGTTGGCATTGTTAGCTTTATGTGCTTTGCTCATTTTCATTCATGGTGGTACAATCTTAAGTGTAACCATATTTTTCTTTGTAGCAACATGATAGTGCTTGGTGGTTGTCTTTGTCTTTATGCTTGGGGGGCAATGATAACTAGTTTTTGGAGGTGTGCATTCTTTTCAAGGATCCCCTCTTCCCCTCTTTCTACTTAAAATACCAACATAGCAAGTATGTTGAAATTTTAAGTGGAGGCATATATTGACATTATTTCATGAGTTCCATTGAGCATATTGACATTTTCCCTTCACTTTTGTTCACAGAGGTTGGACTTAGTGTAGTGTTGGCATAAAATTGATCATTTTGGCTTTGACTTATGGGTATAACTTTACCCATTGCCGCCCTTTTTTATGAATTCACAACTTGTATACCTAATTGTGCATTTCTCATCTTGCCTTTGGAGTTCACCTAGTGTATACCAAAATTACACTAGCCCTTGTGAGCGTATTTCATGGTCACCGAGCATAGCAAAACTTGGTTGCTAGTGGAGCCTTGTGTTTCATAAGTGATTTTACATCCTTGTGAGAATATTTGATGGACAACAATGCAATCGTGGCAAGTGCATCCCTTTTGCATTAGCTTTAACATTGTATGCTTGTGTGTCTTGTCTTGCTGCACGTATCTTACACATCTTGTGTGTGCCTTTGTTCTTATGTTGGTTTTCCACGACATCTTCAATCCTAGGGGCTTGGCCACCTCGTTAATCCTTGTCATCCTATCTTTCCAATATGTAATACCCCTGTGTTTTGCTTTCTGGCTGGACAGTGTGTCCTTGTTGGCTTTGATGTGTTTTTTGGTTGTTGAGATACTTTATCATGTGTGTGCAATTTGATCGTTATTTATAGAGTGATAGTCTATTTGTGTGATGTGATGTATCTTATCTAATGCTTTATTTGACATGTTTTAATTGGTGTAATGATGATTAGTTATTGTAACATGTTATTGCATAAGATATTTGTTTATGAGGGAACTGTCAGTCTATGATGAGTGTATTGGTGAAGAGGACGAGATTGCATCACTTGCTTGCGAGTGCCCTACGATTTCATGATTTCCTCTTCACGATGTGTTTTATTAAATCATATTTATGCATGTTCGATATACTCTTTGTTCGCAGGTTGACAGGTACAGGACATCGACTCCACCTGATTTCACAGGTTCGAGCGTGTCCATTGGCCAACGGTATTTGATTGGGAGATAGTAGCTAGGTTTTCTGTGCCAAGTCATCACCTTAGTCATAGTGTGTCGTCAGGTTTTAGTTGGGTTAAGTTGCTTCTTTTTGTTCATCTCTCCCTGATTTTATTTAATTGCAAGTGGAAAAGGTAAATAAATGTCTTTATGTGCTTAAGTTGCTTATTAAATTTATCTGGTTATGATGTTAGAAATATTATTGAATTTATTAATTTATTTAATTTGATTAATAAAATAATCTAATCTTGGATTATACTTATTTTATTGATTAATTAAATTAATTGTGTGGAATTGAATTAAGTTATTCATTTTGGAATTAAAAGTGTTAAATTCTTTGAATTTTTTTTTAAAAGTTTTTATTCTTTTTGAAAAGAAATTATGAAAACCTTTAAATTCATTTTGAAATAGAAATTTTATAATAAAGTAATTGATTTAAATCTATTTGAAATTTAAATTATGTTTTAAAGTATTTAAAATGCAAATATCTTGTAAATGCATAAATTAAAAGAATTAAATTTATTTGAAAAAGAAATTTGTTTTTAAATTATTAAAAGTGAGATATTTTGTAAATGCATGAAAATATCTATATTGTTGAAAGATATTTATAATTAAAGAAAAAAAATATCTGAAATATTTTGGGAGAGTTGACTAAATTTGGGGAAACTCTATGTGAGCTATTGCATTTCATTTTGAATTTGAATTTCAATTTGGGAAAAGATTTTTGAGAGGAATTACAATTTTATTTGGATTTGAATTTCAATTTTGGGGGAGATATTTTAGGGGTTTGACTATATTTGGGAAAACTCTATGAGAGAAAATACAATTTTTTATTTGGAATTCAATTTTCAATTTGTTGGAGGAAGGATTTGTTGTGACTTTGTTTTGGATTTGGAAGAAAAAGTTTGGATTTTTTGGGTGAGCTGGAAAACAAACAAGATTTGAAAGCACCATTGAAATCTTTCAAGCTTTGGAGAAAAAACCAGGTTTCTTTCTATGCAATTAGTTTTTATTTTGAATTTTTTTTCAAATTTGTATATGTTGTTGCAAAAGTTTCAAATTCTGTTTGAATTTCAATGAAAACCCATGTCAAATTTATTTCAAAACTTGCAACTAAAATCTTCAATTTCAACAATAGAAAATAGAAAGAAACAAAATGATATTTGAAAACCTCCATTGTGGATTTGAAATGGTTCATATTAAATTTAAATTGGAAACCTTTGGTAATTTGTAAATCAAAACAACAAAGAGAGTGAGTCACCAAATTAATCATAACTAGAAATTTACGAACTAGGTAGGGCTGAATTTTTTATATGTTTTAAACGACTTGATGGTGCACTTTCAGTAAAAATTTTAGAGAAACCCATATCCAAAAACAAAAGTTATTAAAGTTGCAACAGACTGGTTTTGTGATTAGTATTGTTTAAAATTGTAAATTAATATATATATATTTATTTATTTAAAAATATATATTAAAAAATTGCATATAATTTTAGAATATTTGAATATAAATATTTTAAATGTATTTTTAAATAGGTGCATGCAAATGCACAATTAGATATGTTAATATGAAATATTTTAAAATGAACATTGGAAAAGAATAATTGGATCATGTAATTAGAAAATATATATATTTATATATATTTATTTAAAAATGATATTTATTTAAATGAAATTTATATTGTTAATTAGTGCATGCAATACACAAGTAGGTGTTTTATAATAAGATGATTTTATTAGAAGGATTAAGATTTCTATTTATATTTATTTGTGAAATTTGAGTTAACAACTAGTTTTAATTTCCTTATGGTTTGTAAATAGAAGTATATATATTTTAATAAAAGCATGCAAATAGATGCGTTAGTAAATCTTAAAATAAAATGACTTAAGAAAGAAAGTTGATTTATATTTAAATGGATATTGTGTTATTAAAATATTTAATGTACAAGTAGAAGATTTTATAACGCAATGATTGTAATAGAGAAATTGAGTTTGTTATTATTATACAAAATTGTGGAATTGAAGTTAAATAAATAGTTTTATTTTATTTCCTTATTATTACAAATGGAATTATATTTACTTTGAATAATTGCATGTGATGAGATTAATTGTTTTCAAAATGATTTATTATGCAAAGAAGAAATAGTTATTTTAAAATGATATGTTTTAAATCGAATAAGTAAATGTTTTTTTATTATTATTTAAACACAATTAGGGAATTGAAGATTTGGGTTTAAATTTCATCCTTGTTTGAAAGAGACGTTATTTTGTCAGCTTTATTAAGGCAATAAATTACTGAATGTTAAAGAAGGAAGTGGATTTAGGAAATTCAAATATAGTTTTAATTCTTGTTTGATTGCCCTTCTTGAATATACACTTCTTCTGTTTTTGTTTTGGGGAAGTTGATTAGAAAGGTTGTTAAGTCTTACAAAAGGGATTTAACTTTTGGGGTTGCATTGTTATGTTAGTCAACCGTTGTTTTTCTTTGGGAAACGCGTATAGTGTATCTTGTTGTCTTACCTAGTTTTCACGAACGAGGTTGGTTTGTGCCTCCTTTGGAAGGAGTGGATTATGTGTTTTGTTGTCTCCAGTGTTTGGAGAGGGTTTTGACCTTTGTTTCCTCTAGTGTTCAGAGAGGGTTTTGAATTTTGCTGGCTCTAGTGTTTGGAGTGAACTTTCATTTTGTTCCTTCTAGAGTTGGAGTGTTTGATCTTGTTGGTATGCACTTGAGATTCCCTTGGTGATTGGTTTTGGTTGGTACGTGGTCAAGTAGAAGAGTGGCTTCTGTTAGGGGCTAGAGCCCAAAGAGGTAAACTGAGAAACCTTCAGAAGTGGTTTAATCAAGTGATAACTAAATCAATGTACTTAGAAGTTAGGTAGTATTTCACACTAATTAGGATAATTGAGTCTCGCTCATGGACGCAAGGGCTTGTATAGACTTGGGATGAGACGGGAAGGCCTACAATGGAAATGCCATCTATCTTGTCTTTACGAGAGATATTTGATTCCACATGAGTATGGGTGCCAGGATTCGATAGAGGCCACTAAGACAACTCATAGTGGGGGCCGAAGCCTATGAAGATTCCTAGAGGAGATCCCATGTCGAGCTGTGTGATGAAACTCTTTCTACAACAATTGGTATTTAGTTTTATGTGTATGGTCTTCTTATCATACCTGATCTGTTTTATTCTTGGAAGCAATGTGACTTATGTCAGTGATGTTAGAGTTGTACTTGTATTATTCGTATGGTTGTGTGGTCCATGTGATTGGTTGTGTCAGTGTGAGTTATCCTGTGTTTAGTGGTTGATGGTCTTGTATAGGAATCTTTATTACTATCTCCTAGCACGAGGGGTGAGTCTTTGGGTATCACATGGTTGGGTGGAATGTGCACCTTTATCCGTTGGGTTTTCTTCTTGTTCGTGAGGATGAGATTTCCAGTTGGAGAGCTCGTGGGATCTAGTTTCTTTCCATGCTTTATTCATTTTAGTTGATCTTGTAATTTATTACCCCTCATTTGTTATTGAGGTGAAAGATGTAATTTGTAACCTTATTATTGGCTTTACTTCATTCAGGGAATGAGAGTTGTAATCTTATTGTTAAGTGATTATAATTTAAAACATGAGGTATCTCATATTCTTTTATGTAAATTATTATGTATGGAATGTATGTGAATTTAAATTGTTAAGTAGTTAAATGTGATGTTTTCAATTCATGCTTCTTGTTTGGGTTTTTAAGTAATCTTCGTCTCATAACCTTAGAGGTTGTTGGCAAAGGATAGTGAGCTTACATGTTATTTATACTTAAACAAAAAAAAATTAGTACGTTTGAGTATTTAATTGCATCTTCCTCTAGGGTTGCGTGGCGGGGCATTACACATATTTGTACACTTGGACTTCTCTTGATGCATATTTGTCTACTTTAGTATGAGTCTGAGTGTAAGTTCATGAGCTAACTAAAGTGGGGCTTAAATGTAGTGTATCATACTCTCACTAAAGTGGGGCCTAAATGTAGTGTAGGAAATTATACACCCTTTACAATTTCACACTTTTTTTGGGTCCCTTAATTTATTAGACTTAATTAATCTCCTAATTTTCCAAATTATATATTTCAAATCCTTATTTATCCCATTTTTCGAAAGGGAAACCAACATTTAATTAATGCAATTAATATTTTAATCACCTTAGAGAATGTGTGTCCTAGACTTTTTGGCCAAGACCCATTCACCCAAGGGAAATGAGTCCCCTCTAAATCTTAGGAACCATTTTTAAATATGTTTTTGGTGGTCTTTTAATTATTCAAATTTCATATGCAATTGTCAGCTTTTGGAATCTAATTTTTAGGAAAATAGACAAACACCTATGAATACATAGTTTTTTTTATCAATTCAGATCTATGACTTTATGAGATCAATCCTATGAGAAAATATTATTGTCAAGAGCATTCAAGAGCATATTTATGAGTCATTTTTTGCGGCATTCAAGATATTATAATCATGTTCAATATTATGTGTGTTCATATCATCTTGTGAAAGCTAATATGCATTATTGATCCTCAAAGAATCCAAGCATTAAATTATCCAAAAAATCAAGCAAAGCAAGATCAAGTTCCTTGGAGTGATGTGTTTGACTTCAGTCCTTTAAAGGAAGCCATTGAAGGTTTGGTGAGTTGTAGCAAGCAAGTGTTCATTCACCATTTCCTTCTCCATTATCATTATTCTTTTATCAAGGTTTAATTACCAAACATGGGGTTTGACTAAGGAAAACCCCCATACAAACAAACAACACAATTTTTCCCTTTTTGTGTATGCGTAGGTTATGGGTTGAAGAAGGATTGAAGATCTTGAAGAATAATTTTGCATTCTTGCATTTGTTGCCATCTTTGTTGTCAAGCCACAAAAAACTCATATTCAAAATTTATTTCTGACTTCTTGATAGTGAGACTTAGAGAAAAAGAAAGCTTAGATCCTATACTAGAAGACCCAAAAAGTTGATCTGGACACCTATACAAAGACCCATTCACCCAAGGGATAACGAGTCTTTGTAGGCCTCTCAAAACCCATTTTTTTGAGCATATTTGATGTTCTCTGCACTTCTTAGATCCACTGATAAACTACTTTTTTTGACTGCCAGTCTTCAAGATATTGCAATTTTAATATTAGGGCATATAAGATCATTAAGTTAATCATTTCAAAATATTTCTAATTAGTTCTAATCCCACCTAGGATATAGATCTAGGTCTGGTTGGCTTAACTTTAAGGTTGATAGTCAAACAATTCACCTTGTTGATCTATATCCCAATGAAATTTATAAAATATAGAAATGGCCTTAGGTTATGGAAACTAATCTTAGAGTCACCAAATTTTTATGTTTCACTAGGAAAAATAGGGGGATGTTGCCACCATAGGGTGTCTCTATCCTTGCCCTATTTTTCAGAAATTAAGGTGTTGGGGGAAAAGTACCATATAAATGCATTTGTTTTTTGCTTACAACTTATCAGTAATTGTTGAAATGAGCTATGTAATGCATAATTTAGAAAATTAGATGTTCAATTAGGTCCAATAATTTAAGGGAGAGCAAAACATAATGTGAAATTTTCAAGAGTGACAATTTATGATGCTAGATTTAGCCCCCATTTTAGTGAGAGTATGAACTCTCACTCAAACTCACACTAAAGTAGAAAAATATATGTTAAGAGGGGTCTAATAGTCCAAATGTTGAAGAAATAGGATGAATAAGGATCTAGGGAGAGCACACAAGCCCTGATGATCTAAGATCCCATGGAAAACCAACATAAGTACAAAAGAACACACACATACACATGAAATGCAACAAGACAACATACAAAAACATACATGATGTCAAAATAAAATAAAATGAGGGTATGGACTAGCAAGTGGTGTTATGCTAGGATCCACACCAAAGGCATTCATGACTCATAGTCTAGCAAAGTCTAATATTTGCTAGGTGAATCACAAACTAAAGGCACCATAGGCTAGTGAAGTCTGATAGTGAAGTATGATATTCACTAGGTGAGACCCCAAGATAAAGTAACAAAATGATATTCACTAGGTGTGTACCCATTGACAACCATACCAATAATTATGTTCCTTGATAATTCTGATAAGGTTCTACAAAAATGATCAAGATATTATGCCAACACATCACTAAGTTCAACATGTGTGAACAAAGTGAAGCAAAAATACCAATGTCAATGCACCATTAAGTCCAATGCATGTGAATAAAGTGAAGGAAAAAATTCCAATGCCCAAGCACCACTAATTCCAACATGTGTGAACAAAGTGAAGCAAAAATGCCAATGTATGCCCCTACCTTAAAGAAATTGCTAAACACCATGTGACAAGCAATTGCTTTAAGGTAGAAAATGATAAATGTCATGTGATAAAAGGTCACAAGAGCCTATTTGGAAAGCCCTATGCCAATGATATGTTTCCAAATAAAGCTTCCACATGATAAGGGTTTCCCCCAAATGTAATACAATAATAAACACAAAGGATGAACACATAAGGGATCCACAGGTTTGAGGTCAATATATGTCTTTTGTATAGTGATATAGTAGAGCTCAAAAGTGACATCATTCCCAAAATACTCATAGAACAATGAGCACAATGGAAGAATAATACATAGATAGAGAAAAAACAAGCTTTTGAGTCAACATAGAAGATAGCTAAATGTCTCAATGCCTTGCATCATCCCCAAAAGAAAAACATAAGGAAAAAAGAAAAAAAAATATATATAAAAGAATAAAGATACAAAAAGAATAATGTCACGACAAATTCATTTTCTTTGTATCCTTGCACCAATGGAGCAACAAGGGTCATCCAAAGTAAACTCATAGATATAAAGGAATGTCAAGCAACACAACATAGGAGATCACATCACGTGTAAGAAAACACAGAGAACAAATGAATAAAACAAAAAGGAGTACCAAATCTGTGAGCCGATCTAAAGAAAATCATCCACATCCCAATCTTTCTTATCATATAGGGAAGGTAGAAAACTAGCCAAAGGGATTGTAGGTGTCGTACTAGGAGCATCTCTAGGTTCAACAAATGTTGGGTCACTCTCATTAGGATGATCATCACGGTTGCCCCCATCTAAATTCATAGATCTTGAAAATAATAAATTTAGCTCATTATACACTTGTTAATCAATTTTATGTAGTACCCCTCCATTTTTCTCTTTGATTGAACAATGTTCTTCTATGTATGCTTATTTCTGTTAGCACCTTGACTATGTACTTGGTTCTTTTTTATCACAACTGTTGAGCAATGTGTATGGAATATTTTGATGTAATGGTATTTTACTCTGATGTTATCATTATGACATGTGTTGAATTAGCGTAGTCAATATTTAATTAATGGTGCTTATGCTTTTATTATATTAATGATGTTAGACTTGTTGGTTAGAAATTCTGTATTGGTGAAGGAGATGGGATTGTATCACTCACTTGCGAACACCCTACGATTATGAGATTTCCCCTTCACAGTGTGTTTTATTACATTAGATATATGCATGTTCAACATAATCTTTGTTCGTAGGTTGACAGGTACAGGACATCGACTCCACCTGATTTCATAGGTTTGAGCATGTCCATTGACCAATGGTAAACGATTGAGAGATAGTAGCTAGGTTTCCCATGTCAAGTCGTCACCCTAGTCATAGTGTGTTGTCGGATTGTAGTCGGGATTAGTTGCTTGAATATTGTCCATTTCACCTTGGGTGTTTATATAAATTCAAATTATAAAGGTTATTAAATGGCGGGTGTAGTTAAAATGATGATTAAATTTATCTAGTTGTAATGTTGAAATTTTATTTATTTTATTGATTAATTTAATTTAATTAATAAAATAATCTAATCTTGGATTAGATTTAATTATTGATTAATTAAGTTAATAGTGATAAATTAAATTAAGTTAGTGTTTTGACATTATTGATATTTAGATTTAAACTAAAAATGGAAATATGTTTTAAAAATTCACTTTTTAAAAATTAATAAATAAAAGAATTTCTTTTCAAAATTTTGAATTCTTTTTGTAAAAAGAAAATTTTAAATGCATAAAATTTCATTTGGAAAATAATTTAGTTTTAAATTTTAAAAAATGAAAATATCTTACAATTTTAATATATTTAATATATATGAGATATTTATTTTTATTTTAAATTTAAAAATAAATATCTTCAAATTTCAATATATTTAATATATATGAGATATTTATTTTGAATTTTAAATAAAAAAAAATGAAATATCTCCAAATTGCAATATAATAATATATATGAGATATTTGTTTTTAAGAATTTAAAATTTGGGGGAAAACTCTTTTTTAGCAAATAAAATTTCATATTTTGGGGAATTTCTATTTTGGGGGATCTCTGAATTTGGTGAAGGTTTTTGCTGTGGATGGATTTGGATTTTGTTATTGGAAATTTTGTAGAAGCAAGGGGATTTCTTGGTTGAGCTGAAATCAGAACAAGGATTAAAATCACCATTGTCAAAGTTTTCAAGCTTTGGGAGAAAACACCAGGTTGTTTGCTTGTTTTTTATTTATTTATTTCATTTTGAAAGAAATTTACAAATTTGTTCATGCTTTTAGAAAAGATTCAATCACTTTGAGTTGCAATGAAAACCCATCTTAAATCTTGTTGCAAAATTGGAAACAAACAATTGTTGAAATTCTGGGAAAAACAATAAATTTCTTTGTAGAAAATGAGAAAAAAAATCAATAGATAGAAAGCTCAGACAATAGAAATTTCAAAATAGACAAAAGAAATCTGGAAACATTTCTTTTTGTAGTTGAAAACCCTCAGAAAAATTGAGATCTGGAAGTTTTGTTTTGAAGAAATTCTTCTTTTGGTTATTCTTTTCTATAGAAATTTTTTCTTCAATTTGGCTGTGAAAAAAAAATAGGGGAAAAATTCATATATACATTTATATATTGTATATACATATATTTGTGTGGGGAAAATTATGGGAAATTTCCATGTTTAATTATTCTCTATGAAAGTTTTTAATTTTCTGAGAAATAATGTTCATCAAAAAATTCAAAAATTCGTGCTCTGTTCAATGTCTTTGGAGTGGAGATAGGAATTTGCTTGGCAGACGCCCCCACTATGGGAGGTGCTGCCTGTGAATGCAGCGCCCAACACTGCCTCCACAAGCAGCAACCCCCCATGCTGGGGGAGGCTGCATAGCAGTCCCTAGCATGGCAAGGGATGTCGTAACATATGCATAAGGGTTTTTTTTTATATAATAGAAGTTTTATATTATATATATAATATATATATATTATTTAAATATATTTGATATATGTATTATATATATAATATATATTTTAAATAATTAGAATATTTAAAATTGGGAATTTAAATTTTATTTTTTTAAAAATGTATATTTATATATTATTTATATATTTTAATGTATATATGTAATTATATATACGTTGAGTATATATATATATAATTATATATGTATGCTAATATATATACTTATATTTAAATATGTTTATTTAAGAGTTATTGAAAAAGATTAGATAAGAAAATGGTTTTGGATTAAAATGATTTATTTATTTAAGAGATTGTATTTAATCAGCTTGTATGATCGAGCAAAGAAAATTAAATGCTTAGCTTTGAATTCCATAATGTTTATCAACGTGACTAGATTTCTCTTTCAAGTATGTGCAAAGGAAATGAATTATTTAATTTATACCATGCACTATGTTGATTGAGTGAATTGGATTTACGAAATCCTAATATTAACTGTTTTATTTTCTTAAGAATTTTCTAAAATGCTTTCTTATGATGTGTGGCATTCATTCTTGGAGTGGGGCAATTGAGTTAGTGTATATGTAAGTTTTCCAGATGGTTGTTTCAATTTGGTGTATGGGTTGTCATTATGGTAGTCAACCTTTGGAGTACCTTGGGTAGTGCATCTAAACGTATCCAGTATTATGCCTGGTTAATGTGAACAGGATGTGTGGACTTGATGTCTTGTTTAGAAGTCATTCTCCTTAGGTCGCACATGTGTACCCTTGAGTGTGGAGTTATTCCACATGTTGTCTTAGAAGAGTGGCTTGCAATGAGGGCCAAAACACAAAGTGGTGTCAGGGTAACTCTTAGCAAGTTAGTTAATTTAGTGATAACATAACAAACTTTTAGAAGCTTAGGTTGCATCAAACACTAAACAAGATTAATTGTGCCTCTCTCATGGACGCAAGGGCTTGTATAGACTTGGGATGAGACGAGAAGGCCTGTTACGGCAAGGTCATCTATCTTGTATTCACTAGAGGTATTTGATTCCGCATGAGTGAGCATGGGTGTTAGGATTTAGTAGAGGCCACCAAGATAACCCATAGTGGGGGCCAGAGCCTATGAAGATTCCCAGAGGAGATCCCTTGACGAGCTGTGTGATGAAACTCTTTCTAAGTTAACAGTTGGTATTGGGTTTTGTGAGTCTGGTCTTTGTGACATTCTCAATCTATTTTATTTCTGGAAGCAATCTGACTTATGTCAGTGATGTGAGAGTCATACTTGTGTTATTCGTATGGTCGTTCAATTCATGTGATTGGTTGAATCAGCGTGAGTTAACCTATGTCTAGAGGTAGATGGTCTTGCCTATGATTCCTTGTTACTATCTCCTAGCACGGGGGGTGAGCCTTTGGGTATCATATGGCTGGGAGGAACATGCATCTTAGTCCGTTGGGTTGTCTTCTAGTTCGT
Organism: Sequoia sempervirens; assembly: GCA_007258455.2. NCBI lineage: Eukaryota > Viridiplantae > Streptophyta > Pinopsida > Cupressales > Cupressaceae > Sequoia > Sequoia sempervirens. The sequence continues at coordinate 280,517,419 of VDFB02058242.1, read as the reverse complement.
GTGGACGAAGTTTCTAGTTGGAGAGCTCGTGGGATCCAGTTCTTTCATACTTTATTCCTTTTAGTTATTAATGTAATTTATTACCCCTCTTTTTATCAAGGTGGAAGATGTAAATTGTAACTTTGGACATTGGAACTACCTCATTCGAGGAATGAGTGTTGTAATCATATTGTAATTCATATTATTGGAATTATGTGGAATCACATAATTCTTTGATGTAATTTTATATCATGTATGGAATGTATGTGCATTTAATTTGGTAAGTAATTAAATGTTATGTTTTAATTCATGTAACTTGTTGGGTTTAAATAATCTCAGTCTCGTAACCTTAGGAGATGTTGACAATAGGTAGTAAACTTACATGTTATTTGTACTTAAAAAAATAAATAAATAAATTATTGCGTTTGACTAGTAAATTACAACTTTCCCTAGGGTTGCATGGCAGGGCATTACACATGGTGTGAGAGCCTAGGTTTAAACACTGGGTACTCTGGGATTATATTGGACCCATTAAAATTTTAGTTGCGTAGGTTTCATGTTGTGTACCTTGCCTAATACCTTGATGTGTCTGAGTAGGATTATGTCTCCCAGACGCGTAAATGGTAGAGGGCGTGGACGTGGCTGTGTAGGTGGTCGCAGTGAGAGTCAACATGACTCTCCTCCAGGTGTTCCTATTATACTAGATTAGGAAGCACACCAAGCATCACAAAATGTTCCAAAGGGCATAGCTCAGCAGCAGGATCCGCCAGGGATTGAGGCTGCACGTAGAGCTTTAGAGGAGGCATTAGCACTTCTAGGACAGAGACAGGCAATGGTTCATGTTAACCCTACTAAGAGGGAAGTTCCACCTCAGTTGGAGGTGCACATGAGAGATTTTCTTAGGGCACGTCCACCATTGTATGATGGAGTTGGTACTAGGTTAGAGGCGGAGATGTGGCTCATAGACCCAGATAGATGTTTTGCGATGCATCCGTATGGTAGCAATACCAAAGTGCAATGCGCTATTATGCACATGCGGGGATTTGCTTCCGTTTGGTGGAGTTAGAGGAGTAGAAGCTTCACATAGACATCAACTATGTATCTTGGGAGATCTTCTTAGAGCGGTTCAGAGCCTGATTCCTATTAGAGCACTAGCATTAGAGACGAGGTGATGAGTTTCATGCCTTACGTTAGTTAGCATTATCGGTTGAGCAATATGAGTGACATTTTTACGAGCTCAAACAGTATGCTGGGATAGGAGATGATGAGAGTATGTTGGTTCATCATTTTTTTAGGGGCCTAAATTCTTGTCTTAGTGGAGAAGTGAGGGTTTTCGAACCCAAGACTATGGAGGTTGCAGTGGAGAAGGCGCGTTTGGTGGAGGAGAATCTGGCTTTGTCACTAGGAGGCCATATGAGTGTATAGGTAGGCAGTAATTCGGCAGTGGGGTCTAGTACTAGAGGAGGTCAGTCGCAAGGAGGTGCACCTTCCAGAGTTCAACAGGGACTGTCGCAGAGTGGGCAACAGTAGCGGTAGATATCACAAGGGAAACATAAAGGTTTCCAGCGGAGACAGGGGGATAGAAACTGGAGGCGCACTAGATGCTTCAATTATGATCAGCCAGCGTAGAGTTCCCAGTCTACCTTCAGGGGTAGTGTGCAGCAATCTAGCGCACCATCAGGAGGCAGAGGCTATGGTAGAGGTATCGAGTGCTTTGCATGTGGCTAACAAGGCCATATAGCTAGAATGTGTCCCAATAGGGGCACATCTAGTTTTTCACAGGGTCCAGTGGTATCTGAGCTGATAGTTGGTGATGTTGGTCGAGGGAATCATGTTTTTGTAGTGGTTGATAATTTCCAGGCAGAGAACCAGAGTATTGTCGTTGAATCATTTGGTATGTCATCAGGAAACCTAGTCACCATTTTATTTGATTCTGGAGCGTCAAACTCTTTTATATCTTCTTCCATCATAACACGATCTAGACTAAGTGCGGTAAGGCAAGTCGATAGGTGGCAGGTTGAGTTATCCTCGGGTGTGAAAGTTGCATCCCATTCCCTTGTACCAGATTGTAGATTAGAGGTTGGACCTCTTCATACTACATTGGACTTTCAAGTTATTCCTTTGGGTTCTTATGACATTGTCATAGGGATGGATTGGTTAGAGGTGCATAGTGCAGTCATAGATTGTCGGCGTAAGTTGATTCGATGCATTGAGGCATCTGGCAGAGTAGTAGAGGTAGTGGGAGTTCAAAAACCGATCTCCTTGAGGATCATCTCAGCAATGCAGTTGAGAAGGTGTGTACATCAAGATTTCCAATTATTTGTTGTTACAGTGGATGATTTGGATCTAGGAGGTGGAGAGGAGAAAGTCTCTCTTGATAGTCACCCCATTCTTCAGGAGTATTTCGATGTCTTTCCAGATGAGATTCTAGGGATGCCACCTCAGAGGGATATAGATTTCAAGATAGGCCTTGTACCTAGTTCGAAGCCCATTTCATGAGTTCCTTATCGTATGACTACCCAGGAGCTAAAAGAGCTTTGCTTACAGCTTGAGGAGTTGTTAGAGAAAGGTTTTATTCACCCTAGTGTTTTTCCATGGGGAGCACCAGTTATCTTTGTAAAGAAGGACGGTTCACTTTGGTTATGTATTGATTACCGATAGTTGAACAAAGTGACCATCAGGAATAAATATCCGCTTCCTAGGATTGATAATCTATTCGACCAGATCAAGGGTGCCACTATCTTTTCAAAGATTGATCTTAAGTCAGGATACCATTAGCTTCGTATCTTTGAATTGGACATCCATAAGTTAGCACTTCGAACGTGGTATGGTCACTATGAGTTCACGGTAGTACCATTTGGGTTGATGAATGCTCCCTCAGTGTTCATGTGTCTGATGAACGGGGTATTTCATGCATACCTAGACAGATTTGTCCTTGTGTTCCTTGATGACATTTTGATATACTCTAGGACAATGGAAGAGCATGCAGAGCATTTATGGAAAGTATTACAGTTTTTGTGGGATAATCAACTTTATGCAAACCCGTCGAAGTGTGAATTCTTCAAGACTGAGGTCTAGTACCTTGGTCATGTGATTTCAGGAGAAGGTATTTCAGTACATCCTGCAAAGATCCAAGTGATCTCAGATTGGCCTATGCCCATGAATGTGGCAGAGATACGTAGTTTTATGGGACTAGCGGGTTATTATAGGCGATTTGTGCAGGGATTTTCAAAGATAGGCTATCCTATCACCTCCCTTTAGAGGAAAGGGAAGAGATTTGAGTGGTCAGAGAAGTGTGAGGCAGCTTTTCAGGATCTTAAGGAGAAGCTAACCAGTGCACCAATACTTGTGATACCGGATCCAATTGGGGAATTTGTAGTTTGTACAAATGCATCCGTGGAAGGATTAGGTGCAGTGTTGATGCAGGAGGGTTGTGCCATTGCATACGAGTCACGAAAGCTGAAAAATCATGAGCTAAATTATCCCACACATGATCTTGAGTTAGCGGTAGTGGTTCATGCATTGACGAGATGAAGGAATTTCCTTCTTGGCCATATGTTTGAGTTGCATAGTGATCACAGAAGTCTTCAATATATTTTCACGCAGCCCAACCTTAATGCTAGGAAAAGGCGTTGGATGGAGTTTCTCTATGAATATGACTTCGAGGTGAAGTATATCCAAGGAAAAGAGAATGTGATATCAGATGCACTTAGTAGGAGGAGACATGAGATATCTGAGTTGACTCTTGTTGAAGATTTGCGGAGTAAGATTCTTTCTGCGCTTCTAGCGGATAGTTGGTATTAGGAGGTTAGGACAGAGATTAAGGCAAGAAGACCCCTTGAGGGCAGGTATTGAGGATCTTCTCTAGATTTAGATGAGATATTAAGACACATGGAACGCATATACGTTCCTTCTTCAGGTGATCTTCGTACCTTGGTGATGATTGAAGCACATCATGCACCTTATTCAGCCCATCCTGGAGTGAAGAAGATGTATGCAGACCTGCGTCAATTGTATTTCTGGCTAGGGATAAAATGCGATATTGCAGATTATGTGTCGTGATGTCTTGAGTGTCAATGGGTGAAGGCTGAACACCAGCATCCTGCAGGACTTTTGCAACCGCATTTAGTACTAGAGTGGAAGTGGGATATTATCTCATTGGATTTCATTGTTGGTTTACCCAACTCTTCGAGATGACATCATGCAATTATGGTAACGGTTGATAGGTTGACGAAGGTGGCACACTTCTCACCTATTCACTTTTCTTATATTGCATCGTCTGTAGCTAGAGTGTTCATGGAGGACATAGTGAGGTTACATGGTATTCCACGTTGGATTATTCTGACAGGGATCCAGTGTTCACCTCAGCTCTTTGGACTTCATTACAGCATGCGATGGGGACACAGTTGAACTTCAGTTCAACTTACCACCTAGAGATAGATGGACAGACTAAGAGGGTCAATCAGATCCTTGAGGACATGTTATGTATGTATGTAATGGACTAGCAGACATGATGGGAAGATTATCTCTATTTGGTAGAGTTTACGTATAATGGTTTTTAGAGTTCAATCGACATGCCTCCTTTCCAAGCATTGTATGGGCGACCATGTCGCACTCCCTTGAGTTGGGATCGACTTGAGGACAGAGTGACTTTGGGTCCTGAGATGTTGCAGGAACAGGTGGATAGGATTAGAGAGCACTTGGTGGCAGCACAAGATAGGTAGAAGAAGTATGTGGATGCGCATAGAGTAGATCGTCAGTTTTCCGTGGGCGATAGAGTCTTCTTGCAGGTGCGTCCGCGAAAGAGTCCCATCCATTATGGGAAGGGCTCTAAGTTGGTGCCTCGCTTTGTTGGACCCTTTGAGATACTTGCGAAGATTGGTCTAGTTGCTTACCGTCTCGCGTTACTGCCCAATCTCTCGCGTATTCACGATGTTTTTCATGTTTTAGTTCTTCGGCTGTACCATCCAGACATTTCTCATGTACTTGATTGGAATGCATTATAGGTAGAGGAAATGCAGCTGACTTTGGAGCCTGTGGCCGTGATAGAGCACATAATGCTCGCTCTTTGAGGGCGAGATATTGATCAGGTTAGGGTCTAGTGGGATCCTAGGGATGACACATCATCCACTTGGGAGGATGCAGCTAGGATGAGGGAACTTTATCCCTATTTGTTTGCAGGCTTCCAGGAGTAAGCCTGACCCTAGGGGGGAGGATGTAGTACCCCTCCATTTTTCTCTTTGATTGAATAGTGTTCTTCTATGTATGCTTATTTTTGTTAGCACCTTGACTATGTACTTGGTTTTTTTGTATCACAACTATTGAGCGATGTGTATGGAATATTTTGATGTAATGGCATTTTACTCTAATGTTATCATTATGACATGTGTTGAATTAGCATAGTCAATATTTAATTAATGATGCTTATGCTTTTATTATATTAATGATGTTAGACTTGTCAGTTAGAAATTATGTATTGGTGAAGGAGACGAGATTGTATCACTCACTTGCGAGTTCCCTACGATTATGAGATTTCCCCTTCACGGTGTGTTTTATTACATCAGATATATGCATGTTCGACATAATCTTTGTTCGCAGGTTGATAGGTATAGGACATCGACTCAACCTGATTTTACAGGTTTGAGCATTTCCATTGACCAACGGTAAACAATTGAGAGATAGTAGCTAGGTTTCCCATGTCAAGTCGTCACCCTAGTCATAGTGTGTCGTCGGATTGTAGTCAAGATTAGTTGCTTGAATATTGTCCATTTCACCTTGGGTGTTTATTTAAATTCAAATTATAAAGGTTATTAAATGGCGGGTGTAGTTAAAATGATGATTAAATTCATCTAGTTGCAATGTTGAAATGCTATTTATTTTATTGATTAATTTAATTTAATTAATAAAATAATCTAATCTTGGATTAGATTTAATTATTGATTAATTAAGTTAATAATGATAAATTAAATTAAGTTAGTGTTTTGGCATTATTGATATTTAGATTTAAATTAAAAATGGAAATGTGTTTTAAAAAATCACTTTTTAAAAATTAATAAGTAAAAGAATTTCTTTTCAAAATTTTGAATTCTTTTTGTAAAAAGAAAAATTTAAATGCATAAAATTTCATTTGGAAAATAATTTAGTTTTAAATTTTAAAAAATGAAAATATCTTACAATTTTAATATATTTAATATATATGAGATATTTATTTTTATTTTAAATTTAAAAATAAGTATCTTCAAATTTCAATATATTTAATATATATGAGATATTTATTTTGAATTTTAAATTAAAAAAAATGAAATATGTTCAAATTGCAATATAATAATATATATGAGATATTTGTTTTTAAGAATTTAAAATTTGGGGGAAAACTCTATTTTAGCAAATAAAATTTCATATTTTGGGGGATCTCTGAATTTGGTGAAGGTTTTTGCTGTGGCTAGATTTGGATTTTGTTATAGGAAATTTTGTAGAAGCAAGGGGATTTCTTGGTTGAGCTGAAATCAGAATAAGGATTAAAATCACCATTGTCAAAATTTTCAAGCTTTGGGAGAAAACACCAGGTTGTTTGCTTGTTTTTTATTTATTTATTTCATTTTGAAAGAAATTTACAAATTTGTTCATGCTTTTAGAAAAGATTCAATCACTTTGAGTTGCAATGAAAACCCATCTTAAATCTTGTTGCAAAATTGGAAACAAACAATTGTTGAAATTCTGGAAAAAACAATAAATTTCTTTGTAGAAAATGAGAAAAGAAATCAATAGATAGAAAGCTCAGACAATAGAAATTTCAAAATAGACAAAAGAAATTTGGAAACATTTCTTTTTGTAGTTGAAAACCCTCAGAAAAATTGAGATCTGGAAGTTTTGTTTTGAAGAAATTCTTCTTTTGGTTATTCTTTTCTATAGAAATTTTTTCTTCAATTTGCCTGTGAAAAAAAAATAGGGGAAAAATTCATATATATATTTATATATTGTATATATATATATATTTGTGTGGGGAAAATTATGGGAAATTTCCATGTTTAATTATTCTCTATGAAAGTTTTTAATTTTCTGAGAGAAAATTCGAAAATTCATGCTCTGTTCAATGTTTTTGGAGTGGAGCTGGGAATCTGCTTGGTGGACACCCCCACTATGGGAGGCACTGCCTCCACAGGCAGCGACCCCCCATGCTGGGGGAGGCTGCGTAGCAGTCCCTAGCATGACAGGGGCTGCCGTAACATATGCATAAGGGTTTTTTTTTATATAATATAAGTTTTTATATTATATATAATATTATATATATATATATACATTATATATTTTAAATAATTAGAATATTTAAAATTGGGAATTTAAATTTTATTTAAAAAAAAAATGTATGTTTATATATTATTTATATATATAATTATATATGTATGTTAATATATATACTTATATTTAAATATGTTTATTTAAGAGTTATTGAAAAAGATTAGATGAGAAAATGGTTTTGGATTAAAATGATTTATTTATTTAAGAGATTGTATTTAATTAGCTTGTATGATCAAGCAAAGAAAATTAAATGCTTAGCTTTGAATTCCGTAATGTTTATCAACGTGACTGGATTTCCCTTTCGAGTATGTGCAAAGGAAATGAATTATTTAATTTATACCATGCACTATGTTGATTGAGTGAATTGGATTTATGAAATCCTAATATTAGTTGTTTTATTTTTTTAAGAATTTCTTGAAATGCTTCCTTATGATGTGTGGTGTTCATTCTTGGAGGGGGGAAATTGAGTCAGTGCATATGCAAGTCTTCCAGATGGTTGTTTCAATTTGTTGTATGGATTGTCGTTATGGTAGTCAACCTTTGGAGTACCTTGGGTAGTGCGTCTAAATGTATCCGATATTATACCCGGTTAATGTGAACGGGATGTGTGGACTTGATGTCTTTTTTAGGAGTCATTCTCCTTAGATCGCACATGTGTACCCTTGAGTGTGGAGTTATTCCACGTGTTGTCTTAGAAGAGTGGTTTTCAATGAGGGCCGACACACAAAGTGGTATCAGGGTAACTCTTAGCAAGTTAGTTAATTCAGTGATAACATAACAAACTTTTAGAAGCTTAGGTTGCATCAAACACTAAACAAGATTAATTGTGCCTCGCTCATGGACGCAAGGGCTTGTATAGACTTGGGATGAGATGAGAAGGCCTGGAATGGCAAGGTCAGCTATCTTATCTTCACGAGAAGTATTTGATTCCGCATGAGTGAGCATGGGTGTCGGGATTCGATAGAGGTCACCAGGATAACCCATAGTGGGGGCCGGAGCCTATGAAGATTCCCAGAGGAGATCCCTTGACGATCTGTGCGATGACACTCTTTCTAAGTTAACAGTTGGTATTGGGTTTTGTGAGTCTGGTCTTTGTGACATTCTCAATCTATTTTATTTCTGGAAGCAATGTGACTTATGTTAGTGATGTGAGAGTCGTACTTGTGTTATTCGTATGGCCATTCAGTTCATGTGATTGGTTGAGTTAGTGTGAGTTAACCTGTGTCTAGAGGTAGATGGTCTTGCCTAGGATTCCTTGTTACTATCTCCTAGCACGAGGGGTGAGTCTCTGGGTATCACATGGTTGGGAGGAATGTGCATCTTAGTCTGTTGGGTCATCTTCCAGTTCATGTTGACAAGATTTCCAGTTCTTTCATACTTTATTCCTTTAAGTTATTAATGCAATTTATTACCCCTCTTTGTATCGAGTTGGAAGATGTAAATTGTAACTTTGGACATTGGAACTAACTCATTCGGGGAATGAGTGTTGTAATCATATTGTAATTCATATTATTGGAATTTTGTGGAATTGAATAAGTATTTGATGTAATTTTATATCATGTATGGAATGTATGTGCATTTAATTTGGTAAGTAATTAAATGTTATGTTTTAATTCATGTAACTTGTTGGGTTTAAATAATCCCAGTCTCGTAACCTTAGGAGATGTTGACAATAGGTAGTAAACTTACATGTTATTTGTACTTAAAAAAAAGAAAAGGAATTATTGCGTTTGACTAGTAAATTACAACTTTCCCTAGGGTTGCGTGGCGGGGCATTATATTTTAGCAATTTCATCTTCATCATCCAAACTAATCACAATAGGAGGTTTTATGAAAATGTTAGTTGTATGTTCTTGTTTCACTTCTTATTTTAGTTCCATGTTTTGTTTTAGTGAATGTTGTAATTCTTGATTCATTTGTATAGGTGTTTGATTGTCAAGTAATGTTTTACTTTTTTTCAATAGACAAGCAATAATATGACATCTATGCCTATGCTCTTTAGCATTTCAATTTCTTGCAAAATTTTCAACTTGTAATGGGGTAGGAGTGGGTTTCTCAACCATTGGTTTCTTTTCTTCCCTTAAGGGAAGAATTGAAGGGACCATTAAGGGTTTAGAAACCACTATCTCTTTAGGTCTATATACTTTTTACATTTGGAGGTACAAAAGGAATCATTCGATTATTTTTTGGTCTTTTGTATGATATAGGTGGAGGAATTGCACCATATTTACCTTGGTTACTTGGAAGGTCCATTGCTTCAGGCATGGGTTCATCCACAACTAGTGGGGTGGGAGGAACAACCATAGACTTATCATCCTCAAGTGGGATATTGCTAAGGGATAATTCTACTATACGCTTTGCCTTAAAATTTTGGTATGACTTGAAAAAGAAATCCTCATGAAGCTTAATAGGTTCCATAGGTTGAGGGAAAAAGAAATCTACTAAAAAGTTTGTTGCAAGTTTGAGTAGTTGGTGTTTTCATTGATGTCAAAAATTGTATGTTGTCATTGGTGTCAATTGTATGAGAAGAAGATTGTTGCAAGAACATGTGTTGTCTATATTGTTGCATTGATGATGCTTTGATTAGTTGCATTATGTTGTCATCAGTGAGCTATTGGTGTCAAAATATAGTGTTGCTTTGGTAAGATTTTGTCTACAGTTGAGGAAGTGAGGAATATGATGAGGATGTGTTCTTGGTGCTTGATTTTCAAGTGATTTTGAGAAAATTTGATAAAGAGAAGAAATAGTGTGTTGTAGTGTCATTTTGGGTTGCAGAGTAGTGTTTTGGTTTTGCTTCACAGTTCTTCTAGGTTGAATATCTGCTTATACATTCTAGATATGTTCATCAGAGGTGTTCAAAGGTGTTGTATTTAGAATTTGGTGTGTTGGATCACTATGCAAAAGAAATTATGTTCACTAGTGTGTGAATTGGGTATTATAGAGGTGTTTGGGAGAAATGTTTTTGCTCTGTGTTTACTTGTAGTTTAGTTTCAATTCTTGTGGATCTGAAGGTCTATTTATAGTGTTTTTATATTTCTTCAGTCGAAGTTGTTCGAGGTTTGGTGCTTCAGAAGTTATTTTTTTAAGTTATAGTGTATGGTAGAATTGTTTGAGTGTATTGGATGTGTATATTCTTTAGGTGAAAGATGTTGTGAAGGAGTTTAAGGTATTTGTGGAATATTCTAGATTGTCTTCAAGTGAATTTTTTTTTCCACGAGTTTTTTTTGGATCAAAGGAAACATTTACTTAAAAGTTTAATGGTGTTCACACGGGTAATGATCAACCTTGGTGTTTACACTAATTGTGGTGGATGTTTATTGTTTATAGAAGCATGTTGTAGTGCAATGTTATAGATTTAGGTCCTAGGTAAGGAGTGGTGTGGTTTTCTTTCATTTATATCCACCAAAGAAGTGTTTTGGTGTCGATCTAATTTGAATTTGCACAGTTGATGTGCATAGTTGACCTTGGCGAATAGTTTCTGTAGTGCCCCTCCATGGTAGTCCGTCTAGATAATTGGGTAAGTGTCTATTTGTGTTATCGTGGATTAGTGTGTTAATGGCTTAGGCGATAAACGTAATATTTTGATAGCGTTGTTTACTCAATTAATTATATTAGCATTGATTTAATAAAATTGAAGATTATAATGATAATTAAATAAATTATTTTTTTGAAATATTAAGTAAATAGTTTATTATTAAATAAATAAATTAATTTGTTTTGTAAAAAAAAAATATTGTTTTAATGGTATCCGATAATAATTAATAATTTATTGGTTGTTTGAAGATAATTAATTAAATTAAAATTAAATTGCAAGGTTGTTTAAAATAAAAATAAGAAATTAAAGAAATAAGAAGGATGTGATTTCAAACTGATTTGTAAAAGCAGGGAAAAGAGGGTAAAACACAAAAGCGTGCACATGCACGGCTTGAGATTGGAACTTAATCAGGAAACTTGTTTTATTGTGAAAATATTGCCTGATTTGTCTGCAAAAGAAAGGAGAGTATTGAGTTGGTTTTTATTTAAAAAGAAAGTGTTGGAACGGGGGAGAAAGAAGAGAGGGATCAAGTTTGAAGGGAGAAATCTGTGGCTGGGAAGCGGAGGCCTGTAGTTTATCCTCTCCGGTCACGAGCGTAGGAAATTCAGGTAGGAATCGTAATCTTATTTTGGCCATTTTTGAGTATTGTTGAATATTGGATCTGGATATCATTTCACCTGTTCTCTATTGAATTCGATCACTGCTTGAATGGGTAATCTTTGTATTTTACTGCTATATTCATTGATATTTTTATGCTTTTAAATTGTTGAATGCCCGTTTTGCATGGATAGTTCGATCCTGTCCAAGGAATCGTAGACTATAGAGGCTTTGACAATCAATTTTATGCTGATTCCTTTTCATGTCCATGCACCTTTGGAAGTCGTCTTCTCTGTAGAATCTTTAATCTTCTCAGCAAATGTATTTTAAACATTTTCTGCAATCATTGCATGCCGCAGGATAATATCCCTTTGATGCGTCCTCTACAGTTGCATGCCTATCCGCTTCTATATTTCTATAAGCCTCCAAATAGACCCATTCGAATCCCCTTGCAATCGTTTCATACCATGAAAAGAGGTGTCCTCAAGGCCACCTTAGAAACAGTTCGCATACTTGGCTCGCCAAGCGTCCATCATTACCACGCATAGAGGACATTTAGAAGCAATTTTAGAGCCCATGTCTTCTGGTGAGAGTGGCTGCATGTAGTATTTGGGAGGGCGAACTAGGTAGGAATATGATATATGGTTGTTTTTTTTAATTCCCTTGTCAGTCGTTATAACATGTACAGTCGAAACTTTGAGTGCTTCCCGATCTTTGTTGGAATTCGCTTTGCCCGGTATTCTCCATTCGAGTCCTTTTGGTGGTGTCCTCTTCTTAGAAGTCGGATGACATCAAATCATGTATGTGGTAATCTTTTGCATTAACCATCGAAGTGTAGTAAGTCTAGGAATGATTTACTTAACTTTTGAACTCATATATTGTCGCCTTCATATTAGTCGGTAGTCTTATGTTGTTGCTTGTCGTATTCAATGAATCTTCAGTAGGGGGGAAATTGATTTGATTTTTGTTTGATTCTCTTAGCATCACCTATATCTTGCTCTAGAATGTCACATCCATCTAAATGATGGAATAGCGCACAACTCTTAGAACAATCTCTCTTGCAACAATTGTGGAGATGAGTCTGGTTGTAGCCTTGTACTCATATCATACCTGAAGGATAATAGCAACCCCAATTACTGTGTGAGGGTAATTAATAGTTTTTCTATGGTGGCAGATAAATGATCTTATCTTCTTCTCTTCGTAGCCTTGAGTAAAAGTTTTGAATCTGGAAATACCCTGCTGTCTCCATTCGCCAAGCCATTTTTCTCCATCGTTGCATAGGTTCCCTGTGTTGTGAATGTGATTGGTCTCCTTCTTCGTGCTTTGTGATCTTTAGTTTGTAAGAGATGGAACCCCGTTGGGGATAATGATCATTTCTGGTATATATTTTAAAGAGTGCGAAACAGAGAGGGAATGTTGAAGCCTACATATGTCTATGTTGGTAATGGAATTGTAATAGTAAATTTCGCTGTTTGATATATATATACTTATATATATGCTAGAGGTGATTATTCTGATTTTGACTGTACCGATAATGATACTGGTTTATATAGTTTAGTGTTAATGTTTATGTAATTATATATAATACATTTAAGTGAAAATATATACAACTCATTCCATCATAATCAATGTTTGTTTTTATAATATATATATATACATGTAATCGTAATATATATTTATTGTATTAAAATTTCTTTCTATAAAAACATTTATATATTGAATAGTATATGGGAATTTGGTATTTAGTAAATGCTAACTCCGTTTGTAACTATTCGTATTAGTTAGTTGTGTAGGAAAATGTTATTTAGTTAAGAAATTTTAAAGTTGGAATTTTCTTCTTAATTGGAAGGGTATATATTAAATTCATTGTACATATTGTCATTTGGTTTGAGTTGAAACTTTGTCATTACTATTTACGTTTAGTTTAGCTAAGTTGTGATTGTGAATTTCCACTTAGACAAATTTGGTTACCATATATTGTTGAGAGGAAATTGCTTTATCTTATTTGTTTAAAAGTTGTGTGAATATTGATGGATTGGTTTATTCTTAATTTAATTAGTTACAAGTGGAATAGTTATGTTAGTAATAGGAAAAAAATTGGAGTAATCAATATCTTTTATTTTTATTTTACTTTGGTAGTTTATTAAACTTAAACAAATGAAACATAGTATTTTGAATAGAGACTTCATTCTTAATTATGTCATAGTAGGATTGTTAATAAGTGTAGTCACATGTTGCAACGTTAATTGTAATGTGTTGTTCTCAAGAGTGGGACTGAACTTTGTCATTGTGCTAGTAGGAGTGATGACCTTTATTTATAGAAGTTGTTCTTGATTGCACGAGTTGATTTATCTTGCTTGACTCTGAATGATGGAATTTTTTATTTGATATGTCTTATGTTTAATTTAGGTTGAACTTTTGGTATTGTTTGAAGGTATGACTTGATTTGGCATTTTGAGTTATTTTGGTTCTTGGGTAGATATTTATGTACCTCCAGGGGCTAGAGGAAGTGGTGTGTGTGTGCACATTTTTTGTTGTTGTACCTTATTGTCTATCTTTTAACCTCATGAATTTTTGTGTGGGTGGTACCTCCTAGTTTATGGGTTTTGATGCTTGGATAGTCCCGAGATGGTCATGCCTCGTGTGTTATGTTTTATAAAGAATGCCTTTATGTCTTGAGGATTGAGGTACACCCGTTGCTTGTCTTTGATTTTAGGACAATCGTAGGGGAGAGTGGCTCTTCTTGGGGCCAGTGTAAAAGTGGTCACCCTTGAAAGAGTTTCCTTAAATAAGTGATAACCTAATTAATGTATCTAGTGGGTTGGGTTAGTTAACACATAACAAGATAAAAACATGCACCTCACCCCTGTCGTTAGCGCTCTCAAAGGCTAAGGACGGGTGGGAAGACCTGGTTGGTAAGGTCACTACCTTGTCTCTGTGAAAGGTAAGTGGCTCCGCATGAGTAACCCTATGGGGCGGCACCTTGAAATAGGATGTCTGGATAACCATAGATGGAGGTGACACCTTGAGCTAGGTTGTCTGGATAATCCATGTATAGATGGAGGCGGCACCTTGTGATAGGTAGTCTGGCGAATTCATGTAAGGCCATGTGATGACACTCTCCCACTATGCCCTTTGTCTCTCTTGTTCTTGTTGCCTTTGGAGTTGTTTAGTATTGTTGATGTTTATTGATGTGGATGAAAGGTGCCCTTGGCTATTTATTGTTGGATGATTTTGCAATCTCATTTGGAGAGCTTTGGATTCTATTGTTGTTAGCACCTCTTGTGGATATTTAGTGTTGATCTATAATATTGGCGATTGATTCTTGTTGGACATTTCATTACTCTTGTTGTGGTTATGTGTTGGCAATGTTATGGGTTAATATCTTGTGATTTGTTATCTCTTTTGTGGATTTTTGTTTACCATTGTTTCGTTTGACTTCTTGGGTGAGGATCCTTCTTGTTTACTCCAAGCATGGGGGTGGTTGGGTGGAACGTGCTATGCACCCCATTGGGTCCCCATCCGAAGTTCGAGATGTGTAGAGTTGTACCTGTTGCGGTGAATTCTAAGTTATGTCAGAGTTCGATCCAGCTTATAGCTTTGTATTCCTTCAATTTCAGATTTATCCTTCCATGTTATTATATTCTTCCCATAGATGTTGGGAAACAACATTGTATTGATGTTAATCTTGAGCAATGTATCTTCGTATTGTTAATGCATGATCCATGTTCGGGTCATTTGATTTGGGTGTATGCCTACCTCTCATGTAATGTAAGATGTTGAGATGAAAAGTAATGCAACTATGTAACTCCAAGGAACTTTGTTATATGTTGTACTTATATTGTTACATTTCATGTGATGTATGTTGTTGCATATTATTTCTTTTAAAAAAAAAATTTGTGCCTTAAATGCTTGTATGTTAGTTTCCTTTGGGGTTGCATGGCAGGGCATTACAGTTTCAAGGTTAAATATGATATATGTATATGAGTTGATTTGTTGAAGGATGTGGAGATAGATAAGAAAGATGTGAATGATGCAAATTTAAGAGTGTTAGACTATGAATTTGAGAAGTGCAGTGTGAGCTTTCATGTGTTAGATTGTTGGATGTAGTGAGTAGAAGGTGTCTACAATTCTTCAGAAAGACTACGAAGGTGTTGGTGATGTTGTGGTGAACTTCTTTATTGCATTGAGATGCATTTCTCTATGTAACACTCTTCTCTATCTTGTTTTCTATTATGACAATGGGCCTTTGTTTCTTTGGGTAGTGAACCCTTTGATAGTGAGCCCTTTGTATTTGGTGTTGATATTACTTTATATTGTGAACTAATCCTGTAGACATGTAAATATGCCAAATGTATATCGCACATCCTAAAATTGCATTCTTCCATTATTAGCATCATATTACATCATTTACATCATTAATTCTATTTTAACATCATTTCTATCATTTAACTCCATTCCCCTCTATTAATTAAATAATCTTGAATTGTTTATTAAATAGTTATCTTTAATTATTTAATTATTCCAATTTCCTTCAAAATATCTTGACTTAACTTATTTGAAACATCATCCATTAATAAATAAACATTTTATTTATTAATCAATCTTATCAATTGAACCTTAATTAATTAATTATCTCAATCATGCAAAAGAAAAAACTAATCTTCTATCTCAATCTTATCTTGCACGTTCCTCCAATAATTAATTAATTACTTAGTTAATTAATTGTATCATGCATTACTTCTCTCAAATCTTAACTGGCACTCTCTTTCAGTCAACTAATATTGATTGACCACTCTTTTGATCAATCAATTGACTTAACACTTCAATCAATATCTCATGCAACTAGTTAACTAGAATCATGTAGCTAGTTGTAGCCATTTAACTAGCCAATCAATTCCTTTAATTAATTCTTAGCCTTTGATCTCAAATCAACACCTCTTAATCTAGACCATTGATCTAATTTTCAAAAATCTATAAAATAACCCTCCATCCTTCACATTCATTACCTAGAATTTTCATAGCAAAGGCATGTTCTTTTTATTCTTGAGCAATTGAAAATTATTTATCATAACATCTAGGTCATCACATATTGAAGCTTTTTACAAACTATCATGGAGGCTTTGAGTTGAAGCAATCCCACATACTTTTCAACTAACGTTACTCAACAATGGAATGGTAAGATTGTATTGGTTTTGAATTTGTTTATGTTTGATTTGATCATCTAAATTTTGTTACGAATTCATAGTTGTTGACAATTGCATTTCATTGGTAAGTGGGTTGATCATTTATGTTTTTGAGTTTTTTTCATTGAATTCATTGTTGTATGCTCATTCCATAAAACAATGAATTCAATGAAAGAAATAAAAAACATAAATGATAAACCCACTCACCAATGAAATGCAATTTTCAAAAGCTATGAATTCACAACAAAAGTTAGATGATCAAATCAAACATAAATGAATTCAAAACCAAAACAATCTTACCATTTCATTATTGAGTAACCTTAGTTGAAAAGTATGGGGGATTGCTTGAACTCAAAGCCTCTATGATAATTTGCAAAAAGCTTCAATATGTAATGATCTAGATGCTATGATAAATAATTCTCAATCACTTAAGAATCGAAAGAACATGGCTTTGCTATGAAAATTCTATGTAATGAAAGTGAAAGATGGTTATTTTATATATTTTTGGAAATTAGATCAATGGTTCAGATTAAGAGGTGCTGATTTGAGATCAAAGACTGAGAATTAATGAGAAGAATTGATTGGCTAGTTAATTGACTCCAACTGGCTGCAAGATTCCTTTTAACTGGTTGCATGAGATATTGATTGAAGTGTTAAGTCAATTAATTGATCAAAAAAGTGGTCAATAAATATTAGTTTATTGAAAGAGAGTGTCAGTTAAGATTTGAGGGAAGTAATACATGATATAATTAATTAATTATTGGAGGAATGTGCAAGATAAGATTGAGATAGAAGATGAGTTTTCTTTATACATACTTGAGGTAATTAATTAATTGAGGAAAGTGCAATGGATATGATTGATTAATAAATAAAATATTTATTTATTAATGGATGATATTTCAAATAAGTTAAGTCAATATTTTGGAGGAAATTAGGATAATTAAATAATTAAAGATAATTACTTAATATAAGAAGGGGGTTTGACATTTAATTAAATAATTAATCAACAACTATTTGATCAAAATAGAAGAATAAGATAAGTTAGCGGCACAATTAAATAATTAATGTTAATTAATCAAGAAGAATGAGGTTAAATTAGTGATAAAATAGTGAATTAATTAAAAAATTCAAGATTATTTAATTAATATAGGGGAATAGGGTTAAATGATAGAAATGAAGTTAAAAGAGAATTAATGATGCAAATGATGTGATATGATGTTAATAATGGAAAAATGTAGTTTCAGGATGTGTGATATGCATTAGGCATTTTTACATGTTTACATTTTTCCCCTCTTTGACATAATGCACTTGCTATGTTGTTTCGAAGAATTCGATGCTTAGATCAAAATTGAAAAAGTTTAATATGCCCCATTGTGCCCCAATAGTCAACAAAAGGATGATAGGTCATTGGGGTGCCCCCTCAAGAGGTCGGTTGAAAAAATTACTTTTTCAAGCTAGGCTTGTGACAAGGTTTAAGATTAGTTTCGATGCATAGAGGACAAAAAATTAAGCCCTAGGGGTCATAGTTAAGGCTCAAGATGATCTAGGGTGATCAAAAACATAAATAATAAACCCACTTACCAATGAAATTCAATTGTCAAAAGCTATGAATTCACAACAAAAGTTAGATGATCAAATCAAACATAAATGAATTCAAAACCAAAACAATCTTACCATTCCATTGTTGAGTAACCTTAGTTGAAAAGTATGTGGGTTTGCTTCGACTCAAACCCTCCATGATAGTTTGCAAAAAGCTTCAATATGTGATGACCTATATGCTATGATAAATAATTCTCAATTGCTCAAGAATCAAAAGACCATGGCTTTCCTATGAGAATTCTATGTAATGAATGTGAAGGATGAAGGGTTATTTTATAGATTTTTGGAAATTAGATCAATGGTCTGGATTAAGAGGAGTTGATTTGAGATCAAAGACTGAGAATTAATAAGAGGAATTGATTGGCTAGTTAACTTGTTGCATGAGATATTGATTGAAGTGTTAAGTCAATTGATTGATCAAAAGGGTGGTCAATCAATATCAGTTAACTAAAAGAGAGTGATAGTTAAGATTTGACGGAAGTAATGCATGATATAATTAATTAATTAATTAATTAATGGAGGAATGTGCAAGACAAGATTGAGATAGAAGATTAGTTTTCTTTTTGCATGGTTGAGGTAATTAATTATTTAGCAAATAATTAATTGAGGAACATGCAATGGATAAGATTGATTAATAAATAAAATGCTTATTTAATAATGGATGATGTTTTAGATAAGTTAATTCAAGATATTTTGGAAGAAATTAGGATAATTTTAAATAATTAAAGATAATTATTTAATTTATGCATGATGAAAAAGGTCAATTAAATAATTAAAGACAATTACTTAATATAAGAAGGGGGTTTTTCATTTAATTAAATAATTAATTAATACTATTTAATACTTAAATACTTAAATACTTAAATACTATTTAAGTTAAGTTAGTGACATAATTAAATACTTAATGTTTATTTAATTAATCAATAGGAATGAGGTTAAATTAGTGATAAAATAATGAATTAAGTAAAAAATTCAAAATTATTTAATTAATAGAGGGGAATAAGGTTAAATGATAGAAATGATGTTAAAAGGAAATTAATGATGAAAATGATGTGATATCATGCTAATAATGGAAAAATGCATTTTAAGAATGTGTGATATGCATTAGGAATTTTTACATGTCTACATTTGAAAACCTTGCTATGGGTGAAAAGTTCAGAGCATTTCTGATTTATTGCATAGAGAGATATGAGGAACCTAACATGCATTGGTCAAATGAGTTTCCCAAAATGACTTCCCCACAAACAAAGAAAGTATTCGCCATGGTAGTATTGTAAAAATATCCAACAAAAAGATCATACAAAATCGATGATCAATGCCCCATTCCTTCTTCTCTAAATCCTTATGGAAATTCTCGAGAGATCCTGGGAATGCGACAATAAGATAAATCCAAAGATAAGACCATAAAAGATAAACAATATTGTGATATCACTTGCCATAGATGTTTTGATGTTTTGGGAGACATCCCTCGATAATGTCTATTAGAGGATGATTTATCTATTAAGACACATGTTAGGATGTTGATAATGATTTCAAAAGGTAGGGTAGTTAATAGTTAGGCATCGTTTGAGTCTGATAATGATCAAGTCTTTACGATTCTTGCTTTGAAGTTTTAGATTTTGATGCTTGCTTTATTTGTTGATTGCATTGTCAAAGGGTGAAGGTGATGATTTGTTTATTATGGATGGAGATTTTATTGTGGATAGGTGATAAAAATAGGATTTTTGAGATTTTATGGATGTTTTTGTGCTTTTGAGGCCGTTTTGATATTTTTTAGGATATTTGGATTTTTTTGGTGTTTTTTGAGAGATTTAGAGACCTAGAGGGGGACCCAAGGGGACTAACATAGTGCCTTGGGGGGTCATCGATTGATGCCCTTACCTACATTATACACATAGAGACAACATAGTTTGATTTATTTAACTCAAAACGTCTCATATGAATACAACCAACAATGTGTTTTAATATGAGACTTTGGACTAAGATAAAGACTTGATTTTGACATATGCTAAAGGTCAGACCTAATACCTTGAGGGATCATCAATGATGGCCTTGCCTACATAAGCACAAATAAAATTTAGTTTGAATGACCATGATTGATATTATTTTTGGATTTTTTGAATTTTCATGACCATTTTTAGAATTTTCAAAAGATAGTTGAATGTTTTTTTGATGTTGATAGTTTTTTGATGTTTTGGATTTTGAGTTTTTTGATTATTTTGACTTTTGGTAGTTTTCTAGATGTTTTTGGATTTTGATAGTTTATGTGAATGATGTGATAAACAAGGATTTAATTCATCTACTAGTTTTTGGAGGTTTCCCCCAGTTTGGAACAAGATTTCATTTATTATGGATAGGTGGATAGGGTAGATAGAAGATAGTGAGACAAGGTTCAACTCTTAACCAGTTATCGAGCCATGGTTGGGTGCACATTTATTAGGTGATGGATGGAATGAAACAAATGTAATAATAAGATGGTGAGTTTAGATAGATGATAGCTATTACTTAGTCAAACGTAGTGCCTACTTACCGGGTTTTCACTATGGTACCTATCCTAGAAGCATCACAAGGTGGTTTTCACTTAAAGGACAATTTATTTATCTTTACTATTTTTCTTGATTTTTTTGTTGCTCTTTTTTTAATAATTTTTTTGCTTAGCATATTTTGATGGGTTAGGTATAGAAATTTTTGAGATAGCTACTATTGAGTGGTTCTACTAGGGGTTTTCCTTCTAGAGTGGCCAACTAATAAGCGCCAAAGTCATAACTTGTTGTGATGACAAAAGGACCTAGCTAGTTCGGCTCAAGCTTACCTTTTCCCATCTTGGTTAAGTTGATCTTTTAATTTTCTTTCAAGACTAAGTCACCAGCTTGAAAGCTTATGTTCTTGATTCTCTTGTTATAACTTCACTTGAGGTGGTTCTGATATGCTTGGAGATGGTTTAGAGCACTCAAACACCTTTTTTCTAGTAGTACAAGTTCTTGGAGTTTGTATACTTGATATTCTTTATTGTTGACTAGATCTTTCAAGGAAACCATTAGGGATGGGATCTCGACCTCTATAGGAAAGATGAATTCAAATTCATATATAAGGGAAAAGGGTGTCACAACTATGGGTGTGTGGATGCTAGGTCTGTAGGCCCACAAAGCGGGGCTCAATTGAAGGTTCTTGTCATGATCAACATCATTAACAATTTTCTTAAGGATCTTGAGGATCGTTTTGTTAGACGCTTCCACTTGACCATTTCCTTAGGGGTAGTACAAGGTAGAGAAGTGATCTTGGATGGAGAATCTAGTACAAAGCTCATGGAAATATTGGTTTTTGAATGGAGTTTCAATGGCGGTAATGATAGTTTGTGGGATACCATAATGAAAAATCAAATAGTTAAGGATAAACTTTGTTGTTTGTTTTCCAATAATGTAGGTTAGGGGTATAACTTCTATCCAGTTTGTGAAATATTTCATGGGAATTATGATAAAATTATTTTCATCAGATGAAGTAGGTGATATCTTGCCTATAAGGTTGAGTCCCCATTGTGAGAAGGGCCAAGCTGTAATGATTGGACGTAGCTTTTGTGTAGGTGCATGAACAATATCACCATGTTGTTGATACTGAAGGCACTTCTTTGAATAATATATAACTTCTTATTCCATTGACAACCAATAGTATCTAGTTCTTAGTAACTTCTTTACTAGATTAGTCCCACTAAAGTGTGACCCATACACACCTTCATGTACCTCTTGTAAGGTAGATCTAGTTTCTTCCACATTGAGACATCAGAGTAATGTTCCATCAAGACTTTGATGGTATAAATTATCTTCAAGGATAGTAAAGCATGTAGTTTGGAAAATAAATTTTTTCTTTTGGTTACTTCTAAGGTGAGGTGGTATGGTTCCATGTTGGATAAAGGCATAGGTGTCTTGGTACCAAGGTGAATTGGGACCAACAACATCATACACAAGTTCAAATTCTGGGATATTGAATGCTAGTATAAATAATTGTTCCATGAGGAATTCAAACCTAGGAATTTTGTGGTATATCAAGAAATGAACCAATGGTTTCCATAGCATCAAAAGTTGTGTTGTTGATTCTTGGAACCTGTTCAAAGAAGATGACTAGAAAGTATTGCTTAAACTATCCACCATTCTCTTATAAGGCATCAACTTATTGTACTTAGTTTGGTATTCATTGTTCACTTGTCTGATGATCAACTGTGAATCTCCATAAACCTAAAACTCTTTAATTTTCCATTCCACGACCATTTTTAGCCCAATGATTGGTGCTTCATATTTGGCTATATTATTTGTGCAAGGAAAGACAATTCTATATGCTTTAGGTATACTATCTCCTTGAGGTGTGAGAAAAAGGATATTGACCCCAGATCCATGTTGAGTATGAGATCCGTCAAAGTATAGTGTCCAATGATTTACCTAAGTTGTCACAAGGATTCCCTCATCAGGAAAGTCTGATACCAATGGTTGATGATCTTCTATAGGTGCTTCGACTAATTGATCTACTATCACTTGTCCTTTGATTTTTTTTCTATCAACATATTCTATGTTGAATTCACTAAGTATCATGACACACTTCACCATTCTTCTTGTGAGAGCTACTTTAGCCAATAGATATTTCAAGGGATCAACTTTGGATATCAACTTTATCTATCGGTTCAACATGTAATTGTAGACATGTAAAAATGACCTAATGCTTATCACATGCCCTAAATGACATTTTCTCATCATTGACATCATTATCACTTAATATCACTGTATTTCACATCAGTTGCATCAAAAGCCATAATTTCCCCTATTAATTGAATAATATTACATTATTTAATTAATTAATTTTTTCATAATTTTTGACTAATTAAATAAATTTGATTTATTTAATAAAGTCCTAATATAACTATATTCCTCTTGATTAATTAAAGAACATCAATTATTTAATTATGTCACTAATTCAATTTATTCCCTTAAATCAAATAAATTATTAAAACATAATAGTTTAATTAAATCAATTTCCCCTAAGCTTGAATAATTAAATAAATTATTCAAAACATCATCAAAAAGGTCAAACAAACAAATACAACTTTGTTTGTAGAATTCAAACATGATTTGCACGTTCAACTCAATTTTTTTTTAATTAATTCAATTAATTAGTTATCCTCACCCACTCTCATGATTGAGCAAATTATGATCCCTCAATTGTTCCATCTATTCCTGACTGATTCATTTGTTCTTCAATCCCACTGGAGGCTCAATATGATTTCTTCAATTTTACAGATTGCTCCATCTATTTCTTCAATCCCACTGAAGGGTCAAATTTATTTCTTCAATTACACCAATTACATAATCAAAATCCACTGATTCTTCCCATCTAATTCCTCTCAATGGTTTTGAACTGTTGATCAGGATATTCTACTATATGATCTAGAGTGTTCATCTCAAAATGCAAAATCTATATAACAATCATCTTCTTCCTCAAAAATGATTGAAGAATCAACATATCTTGCATAATGAAGTAATGCTGAAATCACAATCAATCTTTTAACAAGTTTTACACACATCTTTGATCAACACACACACAACTTTGAATCTTTTTCTACGCACAAATGGAGGGTTTGCATTGATACAACAAATGATCCAACATCTTTGTGAATATACTTCGACACAGGATGGTAATGTTACATTTTTTGAGTTTATTTTATGTTATCTCTTTTGGTTTCATTGTTTGAATTCATTTATTCACAGTTTCATTTTGTGAGTAATGGGCATGAATCATGATCTTTGTTTCAAATTAGATTAGTTTCAATTCATTCATTTTTATTTTATTGCACACTCGATTTCCCCCTTACACATTCTTGCATGCTTGATGGGACCTTGGTCCTTATCATTAACATTTCCTTGAGTGTGTTTTACAGTTGCAGTTTCTAGAAGCGCATTTGAAAAATCTTCATGCAAAAGCTATAGGACATTTACATAATTGATCTATCATTTTTAACGCACTCACCATTTTGCCAGCTACTTTTTCCTTTTTTAGCTGCTTTTGTTTCACTGACATGGCCGCTTCTAAGTTTTTTGAATGCTTTTGCACCTAACAGGGCCGCACTTGGTTTTTAGACCAGTTTTGCCTCTAAAACAGGTCCACAGGCACACAAAAGGCCATTATTGCTTAAGAATTTCACTTTTGCTTTGTTAAAGTTTTATCCAAAATTTGCAAGTCATTTTTTAAATTTCTAATGCTAACGATTGTTGGTTTGGATGTTGGAAGGGTGGTAACATTGTTTATGCAGGATTTGCAGAAGCATGGTATGAGTTTATCCAAGAACCAACTAACATTTTTAATTGCAGAGAAGGCGAATAGTCAAAGTTTTAAATTTTCTTAAAAAATTTCATAGTTAGGAAAATTTTAATTTGGTGCATAAAATGAACCCCACAACTTGCACATTTTCAATTTGGTGCTCTAAAAATAATGTTAAAAAAACTTTCTAGACTAGAGCAAAAATTCAAATTGGTGCTTTAAAAAGAACATTTCAGAAGCTTTCATAGTTTAATTTTTTTTAAAAAAATTTGGTGCATAAAATAAACCCCACAACTTGCATGTTTTCAATTTGGTGCTCTAAAAACAATGTTAAAAAATATTTCTATATTTAAAACAAAATCAAATTGGTGCTTTAAAAAGAATATTTTAGAAGCTTTCATAGTTTAGGAAATTTTTGATTTTGGTGCCTAAAAATGAACCCCACAAATTCACATGCCTTTAGTTTGGTGATCTAAAAAGAACATTTCAAGAGTTTTCTAGATTAGAATGACACTTATATTTTTGGTGCTCTAAAAGAAAATAATTTTCTTTTTGACCAATGCTTTCAATATGTTGACGAAACACACAATTTCATTTTGTTGACCAATTAAGAAAAGGATTGTTAGAAACACTGAATTTTTGGGCTTAAAACTAGACAAATGTTTTTTGATTTGCACATTCATATATAATTGCTTGAAATCTAGAACATTTTATATTTGTGCATGCAAAAACAAATTGCTAGCTTGTACACTTTTTATTTCATTTTTTTTGGATAGCGTCGTTCGAGGGGCTTAAAAGAACATTGCAATGAACTGTATACTATGTCTTCCGTGTTTGGAAAACTAGGTGTCTATCCTCTCCCCTCGCACCTTTTGGTGATCTTGGGTGATGAAAAGCATCTTGAGTTTCACACTTTTTTTTCATTTCAAAGCATTACCTTTAGAGGGCCTTCCTTTTGAGACACATCTAGCATTGGAGAACTCAAAGGCGACTCAAAGTGGTATTTCACGTGAGCTGTTCTATAAATGGTCAATGCTAAATGCCAAACAACTTGCACCGATAATTACTTAACCGTTAGTTTCATTCATGAAAGGGGAGGTACCTTGTGTATATAAGGCCTCAAGTAAGTTGGTAAGATCCTTAAGTGGCTTGTTGGATGCTAGCCAATGGTTGGATCCCCTAAGCATTACTAAGAACCAATGTTGTAGAAGTTGCCTCTTTAGCCAAAAAAATTCTTTTAAGTGGTGTATCAAAACTTGATTTTGAGAAGTCACTTACCAAGTCTAACTTATGGTTGAGATTAAAACATTCTCCATTCATTTCATGTAAAATCATCCCTTAGGGCATGAGGTAAGCCCACCTAAAATAATGTGTTTATCCCTAGGGTGTAAATTATCTTCACGAAATTGCTAAATCTTTTGATTATTCTGAAACATCAAATATTTGCTTGAATTAAAATGAACACATCAAAAAAATCATTTAACATGGTTATCAAACATAAAACCCTTTTGACTTAGTGAAAATACTTTGAAAAAAGCCCTGTATTTGCATTCCTAAACATATATCATAAACAAATTATCTTTAAAGTTTCTAAATATTTAGGCTTAGATTTCAAGTCACACTAAGGACAAAGTAAACATTAGAAACTATGACTTTAGCATTTTGACTTCCACAAACTTTGAGCTTTTGTGGAAAGAAACGCGCTTAAAGTTATAGACATTTAGGGTCAAATAGTTTTGATTGTTGTGTTGCATCATATCACTTGCAAAATTTTGAATCAAATCAAATGAAGTCATTCAAAACTGTAAATTTATTCAAGTTGCCAAAATAGAAATTGGAAAACAAAATTTGCACAGAATACCGCAATTGCTACTATTTTTGCTACACTTGATCTAAAACTAGTTGCAGTCAATCTAAAATAGCTTTCTTTTTCTCTCTAGTTTTTATAGTGACTAAGAAATTTATCACTTTTGAAAATCTAAATGCACTTGACATAAAACTTGTCGTAGTTGATCATAATTTTACCACACTTGATCCATTTTTTTAGCCACAATTGACCAAAAATTGGCCGCTTTTGACCAAGAAACTTGTTTTTTCTTACACTGCTTACCAAACAAAAGAACTTGAAAATAAATCTCTTGAAAAAACTTTACCACAATTGCTTTCAGAACTTAACCACTATTGACATAAAACTGGCTGCTTTTGACAAAAATGCTGCTATTTTTCTAAGATTGCTACTTTTTCTTTATTGTTTGATGAAAGTCATAAACTGATCCAAAACTGGTTACAAAAACTTGTGAGAAAAAAAATAGTTAGACTCCTAAAAAAAAATCATCATTTACATCAATCCATTATCCATTTGCAAAATCATACACCTCACCCTACTTTTAGAATTCAAAATCAAAACAAACAACTTGGATCATTCCTTCACTCAAACTTCTAAGATATCAACATTTGCTTGAACCTCAAGGATAGTTTAAGTAAATTTCCTACAACATATCCTCTAGAAAATGCAGTGAAATATTGATCCAAGTCTTTCAACATTCTGAGTTCCAAAAATAACGTCATCCCAAAACATCACTCAAACTTCAGGGTCTTGAGTATACAAAAACCATATAAAAAAACTAACACTTTCATCATTTCACTTTATGACCATTTGGTGTCCAATTTCTCTAGTTCAACAACCAAACCTTACGACACCTATCATACAACCAAGTCTCACACAAATTGAATACGAACAAATAAACATCATCAATAGTTTGAGAAGCTTCATATTTGAGAGAAACAAAACACCCACTCAGTGGAGAAACACAATTGACATCCTAGATAAAGAGGAATGAAAAGTAGATCTTGTGGCTAAAAGGCCCATATTACCACCTCCTATGTGGTAATAGACACCATCCTTCAAACAAAAAATCCCAAAACATTCACGAAATAGAAAATACCAAAAACAAAGCATTATTTTATCCTATAGTTGCAAATCACCAACTTCCACAAAATCTTGGCACTTTTTTATGACAACTACAAGATCACAACATAGAAAAAAGATGGAAGAAAACAAAAGTAGCGCTAGTATGCCCCCAAAAAACACCACAAATGATGAAAGTGACCCATGGGGTTATAGACTAAGTGACCTTATAACTCCTCAAAAGGAACCAACATTCAAAGCAACATCAAACCAATCACCAAGTGAGGAGGAGGTAATTTATAGACAACAGGAAATGATGGATAGGTCACACCAAAATCCTAACGACATGGTCATAGACAAAGTGGATAGTGAGGAAGAATTAGATGATGAAGAATTCTTTAAATGCTCCAACAATCCCAAGGTGCTTAAATTGATGGAAAAACTCCTATGAATGGATCTAAATATCTACTTCAAACTAGCACAAAGTGGTTCTAAGTTACCTATAGAATTTAACATGGAAGGTCTTAAGGATCCTCACCTCATTCCCTTAGGGGATAAATCAGTTTTGAGGGAAATACCCAAACCATTGGAGATTTTGAACATGCCACCAATCTTCTCACAAGGAAATGATCAACCAATGGATAACCATTTGTTTAGGAAACCGTCCCAAATTGAACAAGTAGTAGTGGCCAAACCATATCAAGGAGGTCCATCTCAATACATACCCCAAAACACTTTATACATTGACCCTTCCCAAAATATACAAAATCAACAAGGGAAATTTCCACAACAAAATCCACAACAAAGGTGTGCCACAAACGTACTACTTAGGAAACGTTCAAAAAAATCAACATTAATAAGGAAATGCACCACATGGTACCCTTCCTAATCAAAATCAACAAGGTGTGCCACATGACAACCTTCCCAATAAATAGTACCAACAAGAAGGTGTGCCACATGGTACCATTCCCAATAAACAATACCAACAACAAGGTGTGCCACATGGTACCCTTACCAATCAACATGAACAAGGTGTGTTACATAGTGCCCTTCCCAATCAACATCAACAAGGTGTGTCACATGGAACCCTTCCCAATCAATATCAACAAGGTGTGCCACATGGTACCCTTTCTAATCAACAGTACCAACAACAAGGTATACCACTAATGCACTATCAGGGTAACCTTCAAAATAGTTTGTCCCAACAACAAGGTATACCACCAATGCACTATCATGGTAACCTTCAATATAATTCATCTCAACAACAAGGTGTACCGCCAACACACTATCAAGGTAACCTTCAATATATTTTGTATCAACAAGGTGTACCACCTATGCACTATCAAGGTAACCTTCAAACCAATTCATCCCAATAGCAAGGTGTACCACTAGTGCACTACCACAATACCCCACTTCAACAAAATCAACAAGGACTTAATCCTCCTTCCATTCAACAAGGAGCTAACCCTCCTTACATACAACAAGGACTTAACCCTCCTTACAATCAACAAGGACTTAATCCTCCTTTCATACAACAAGGAATTAACCCTCTTTCCACCCAACATGGTTATCAAGGTCCTACAACTCCACAATACCCAAGCTATGACCAAAAAAACATGGTAAGACAACAAGGTTACTACGCACAAGATCCACAAACAAGTGTACCAAACATAGAGGTAGGCATGCAACTACAAGACCTAAATCAAAAGATATTAGACATCCAAATTGGAAAACCCAAGAATACCTACACTCTATAGGATATATGTTTGTTCCCTTTTGATTGCTCAATTATGATGCTTCCTTTCCCTAAAATTTTTGAAAAACCAAAATTTGACAAGTACAAGGGAAAAGGAGATCTGGCGGAACATGTGCAAGATTTCTCAGTATCTTGCATGGAAGTGCAAAACAATGATTCTTACCTAATGAGAATTTTTCCATGTAGTCTTACTGGTCACTCTATGGAATGGCTCTCCCATCTACCACCAGGAATGAAAAGTTTTGATGAACTGACTACCAAGTTTGTGAACCACTTCTCATTCAACATAGAATAAGATGTCACCATCATTGACCTCTACAAGATTAAACAAAGTCAAGGAGAATCCTTTACATCTTACCTATAGAGATGGAGACATAAAGCTAGAAGGTGCAAGTGGTCTATTCCTGACAAAGAATTGGTGGATATCTTTGTTTCTAATGTCCAAATAGAAATAAATTATCAACTCACCATGTTGTTCCCTACCAAATTCAAAGATACTATTGAAAAGGGACTACACATTGAAAGAGTTCTCATACCAAGGGGAGTGATTAAGCTAAACAATCCAAAAGACAACTCTTCTAGCTCAAATGAGAAACCCAAGATTTGGGACAAGAACAAAAATGCTACAAATAATGGAGTAGTTGATGCTAGAGTTGTATGGAATGTACAAAATCCCAATGTAACCCAAAACAAACTAGAAGTTGTACAAATGAGCTATGCTCCCAACAACATACAAAGCAATCAACTCACCTATCTTCAAATTAATCAATTGAATAACCAACAAAAAAATTAGGAAGGACAACAAAGACAATATGACCAAGGAGGAAATTTATTGCATTAGGAGAACCACTCGAGACGATCATGCTTAGATTAGTTCAACAAAACCTCGTAAAAATCAACGACCTACCAAACTATGAAGAGTCAAGTTTCAAAACACCATGGTACAATGAAAAATGCTTATGTAAGTTTCACAAGATCAAGGGACATACGATGAATAACTACATGAGACTTAACATATAATACAAGATAATTGAAAAAGGAGAAGTTGATTTCAAACACCTTCCTGGAAACAAAGACCTCCAAATCTACATGAGTCCAATTCTAAACCATTATAAGAAAAATTACAAAGGGAAAGAACAAGGCTATCACAAAATCAACTACACCTATGGCGACACCATCCTAGGTACCCTCTCACAAGTAGATGACACTAGGGTTAATGTGCTAACTATACAAAGAAGGGACTTTGAATGTAATGTAACTACCCATCGAGGGAAAGCCACAATACAAGGAGCCCCACCTAAACCCATAGCTAAGTCATCCAATGACTATAGTATTATTGAACAACTGAAGAAAACTCTTGCTTTAATCTTCATCCTAGAGCTACTAAAATTATTAGCCATACATAGGGAAATACTAGAGAATTCTTTGGAAACAATGGTCCCTAATGACTTCAATCCTGTTCAATTTCAAGCCATGGCTAGAAAAATCATGGCCAATCATCATTTAGTATTTTTGGAGAAAGACCTTCTGCATAAGTTGTTCCACAACCAATCTCTCTATATAGAGGTTGGTGTCCACAAACATATGGTCAAAAGAGTATTGATAGATAATAGTGCAGGTTTAAACATTTGTGCCTTGAAATTTGTTAAATATTTGGGATATTCTAATGATGTAATTGAAAAAGGAAAAAGTATCACTATAAGAGCCTATGATGACCTAGAAATAAATTTAGAAGGGACAATCATGCTACTTGTATAGATAGGAATGATGCCAATAGAAACAACATGTCAAATAATGGACCTTGAGTTACCATATAAGATTCTTCTAGGACGCCCATGGATTCATGCACTACAGGTGGTTCCATCAACATTCCACCATTGTCTAAAATTTCCTCATGTAGGAAAGGAGGTTACATTATATGCCAATCTTGAACCCTTCCACTACCATGAAAAATTGGAGAAATACAACAAAATCTAGTGTATACCTAGTAATGATATATCATTTCAATCCTCATATGTCGACCCATCAAAACTACCATCAACCTCAACTAAACCCATATCAAGTGAGAAACCAAAATCTAAGTCCAAGATTCAAGTACTTGACAAAGGTAATGATAAATATTATTTCAATCAAGCCTTTTGCATTGGAATGCTTCCCCCAACACCAAAGGTTTATGGAGGGCCTAAGGAGATCAAACATGTTCAAGTAGTAAAAAATGGTAGCCAAACCCACAATATTTACCAATTGGGGAGATATGAAGGATGAGGAAATATTCAAAGAGTACCTCTTGTCAATGATCTATAAGGAAGAAAACAAAGAACTAGAATAGATACAACCCCTTCTCATTGATCCTATAAGTAAAAGGTACCAAATGGATAAAAAAATGGGATACACTAGAAAATGTGGCCTTGGGTGATACAAATGAGGTAGATGGGAACCTATTATAGTGGGACAAAGGAAGAATAACATGGGACTAGGCTATGATTTGATATATGTGGTGACTCCAAACACTGGACGTACCTCTTGTAGGAAAGGAGCTCCTTCTATTGACGTTAAGACATTGGATATCTACCATCTTATAGACATTGGTTTACCCATTGAAGAGTTATTTGAAAGCTTTAGCATAATTATATTTCCTATTTGAACTAGAAAACCTACATTCAAAGACTATACTTATGAAACAAATTGTAATGAGTATGAATGGGTTTTTCCTTCTTTTGTCACCTCTAGCGATGATGACCTAGATACCCAATGGGAGAATGATGCTAGTATGAATGGGTTTTTCCTTCTTTTGTCACCTCTAGCGATGATGACCTAGATACCTAATGGGAGAATGATGCTAGAGACATATTAACCATTTCCACAACTTTTGTAAGCTTTACAAATAACAATGATAGCCCGCCCCTTTGATACCCACAACTAATAGATTGGGGCTGGCAACACCATATGCCTATTTTGGATCAATTCCAAAAAAATGAAGCTATTACAGAGTTTATGGGGCTTTGAATTGATATATTGTCAAAAGATCAGAAAGTAGGGTTTGTCATGGAACTCAAACAACAAGCATATTTTAGAGGGAAGATTGTGTCCTCTAGTCGCATAATTCAAAAAGACAATGTAAAAATCAAAATGAGACTCCCTAGGGAAAACCACAATGTGGCTCTATTGAATCCTGAAAAGAGAAAAATAAAGGACGAATCTAAGGGTGAAAACCTCCCTAAGGCACTTGAAGATGGAGGATTCAATCTCCCTATTTTTAAATATCAAGAGAAGTCGAGAATCTTAGTTAAATAAGCAGAGCCTATAAATGTTGGCACAATGGAAACACCCAAGATCACATACCATGCAATGTTACTTGATCTTAAAGAGAAATTTAACTTCTCAACATTCATCAATGAAAGGAAGATAAACTTTACATGGACATATGCAGACATGCCAGGGCTAGATTTAGCATTGGTCGTACACCACCTAGTTGTATTTGTTGGAACTAAACCCATCAAGCAGAAGCTACGAAAGATGCATCCCTAGATAGTACTTTTGGTACAGGTAGAACTCAAGAAATTCCTAGATGTAGGCTTCATCAGACTAGTTAATTATCTAGAATGAATATCAAACCTAGTACCAATATCAAAGCCTACTGGGGGAATCAGAATCTACATAGATTTCTGAGATCTAAACAAAGCTTGTCCAAAATATGACTTCCCTCTCCCAAGCATTGATATGATTGTATATCTAACAATAGGGCATGGAATGTTGTCACTGATGGATGAATTTTAAAGATATAATCAGATAAAAATTCCTCTCGATGATCGACATAAAACAATATTCACTTGTGCATGGGGGACCTTTTGCTAGAATGTCATGTCATTCGATCTATAGAATGTAGGGGAAACCTATTAGTGGGAAATGACTACAATGTTTTATGATATGCTTCATACAACTATGGAAGACTATGTGGATGACATACTAGCAAAGTCCATCAAAAGAGAAGACCACTTGAACAACCTTGTAAAATTGTTTGACATGCTTGAATAGTATAACTTTCAAGGCTCAATCCAAAAAAGCATGTATTCAGAGTAACATCTGGAAAGCTACTAGGATACATAGTATCATGAAGAGGCATTGAAGTAGATCCTACAAAAGTAAAAGCTATACAAGAGATGTCCCCTCCCTAGACATTAAATCAGCTAAGAAGTCTATAGGGGAAACTACAATCCATCAGGCGATTCATCACACAATTGGTAGACAAGTGTCACCCTTTTACCCATCTCCTACACAAAGATTCCACATTCAAGTGGGATGGTAGATGTTATTAAGCATTCCAACAATTCAAGGAGTATCTACTCACTCCAATACTAATGCCACCTATTCCATATAAAGCAATGTTACTCTATGTATCTACAACACAAGCAACATTAGGAGCTCTCTTAACATAGCTAGATGATAACAAGGAGAAAGAAGTCTACTACATTAGCCAAAAATTGGTGGTTTACGAATTGAACTATTCACCAATAGAAAGAGCATATCTTTTTGTTGTCTTTGTGTCATAGAAGTTGAGACACTATATCTTGAACTAACAAGTAAAGCTAATCCCAAAAGTAGATCCACTAAAGTACCTATTAGCAAAATCAGCTCTATCAGGAAGGATTGCTAAATGGGTGATGATATTGAGTGAGTTTGAAATAGAATATGTAGAAAATAGAGATATCAAAGGAAAAATCATAGTAGACTAGCTAGTATAAGCACCAATGGAAGATCACCAACCTCTCACAACAAACTTCCCAGATGAAAGCATATTGCTAGCAAAATAGACAAGTTGTTGGACCTTGTATTTTGATGGGTCCCACACTCAATACGACTCAGGAGTAGGAATACTATTTATCACAATACAAGGAGATAGCACACCTAAGGCTTAAAAAAATTATTTTCCATACACAAATAACATCTTGGAGTATAAATCACTAATCACATGACTAAAAATGGCTATCGAATGGAGGATAAAGAACTGCAGGTTTATGGAGACTCTCAACTAGTAATTAAGTAAGTAAATGATGAGTATCAAACAAAAGATGACAAGATGATGCCATATAAAAGGATGGTGTATAGTTTCAAGGAATATTTTGTCACTATCACCTTTGAATCAACAGTAGAGTATTTGATGCACTAGCAATGATAGGTTTCCTTCTTGATATTCCATAAAAAATTTCTAAGTATGAATACCTTTATGGAGAAATTGCTCGTATTGGTGTTCAATATCTCACAATTAGAACTAGTGTGTGTTGTTGTTGGTTCCAAATTTCCATTGTACCATGATACATTTGACTATATCCTACAAGGTATCATACCATCTCATCTAAAAAACACCCAAAAGAAAACATTTGCTTATAGGACTTCCCAGTTCACAGTCTTAGGAGACACCTTATATCATCAAATTTTAGAGGGTACTTTACTTTGATGTCTTGACACAAAAGAAGCACAAAATTCCCTACAAGAGGTATACAAAGGTGTTTGTGGGTCCCACTCTAGTGGACCTAACCTAGCACAAAATTTACTAAGAATAGGATACTGTTGGCCCTCTATGGAGCGAGAAGATATTGCCTACACTAGAAAATGTTGCTAATGTTAGCAACACAGTGACCTCATCCATGCACCAACATAGGAGCTAAGACCTATCATGAAACCATGGCCTTTTTTGTAGTGGGGATTAGAATTGGTAGGTAAGATCTCTCTTACTTCCTCAAATGGACATAAGTTCTTTATTACCATAATTGAATACTTCATGAAGTGGATAGAAGCAATTCCATTAACCTACATCATCAGTAAATAGATATCTAAGTTCATCTTGAATTATTTGATATGTTGATATGGAATTCCTCAAACCATCATAATGGATAATGTGACCTTGTTCAAGAACCAATATGTCAAAGAGCTTTGTTCCAAGTTCTCTATCCAACATAGATTCTTCACACTCTACTATCCCCAAGGAAATGATCAAGTTGAAGTGTCTAACAAAACCATCTTGAAGATATTAAAAAAGACTATCAATGATGCCAACCGCAATTGGCATCTACAATTGAACCCAACCCTATGGGTTTACCGAACCAATATTCGTACACCCATAGGTGCCACACCATTTTCCTTGGTCTATGGATTTGAAGTTGTCTTACCTATTGAATTCAAAATCCCCTAACTACGAATATCACTAAAAGGCATGGTTAGTAATGAAGAGTATTGGTTGTCTAGATTAAATGAGTTGGAACTCCTAGATAAAAGGAATTTAAGTGTGTTAAACCATCTTCAATTTTATCAGAATCATCTCAAACGAAGCTATAATAAAAGGATCAAAAATAGAAACTTTCAAATTGGTGACTTGGTACTCAAAGAGAATAAGAAGGTAAGATGGAAAAGGTAAGTTTGAACCCAACTGGTTAGGTATGTTCATCATCACAACAAGCTATGGCTTTGGAGCTTATCAATTGGATACTCTTAAAGGAGAGCCTTTAGCTGAACCATTGAACAACATGCACCTAAAGATATTCTATACTTGAAACATGTCAGAATACCCAAGGAAAAAGGGTAAAAATCCAAAAATAAAAATAAAAATAAAAAATCGAAAAAACTCAAAAAGCAAGAAAAATAGTAAAGAGAAATAAAATGTTCTTTAAGTGAAAACCAAATTGTGGCACTTTTAGAACATGTACTATAGTGAAAACTTGGCAAACATGCACTATGTTTGAATAAGACTTACATCATTATATATCAGTGCTATCTGAAGCATCAACACATTCGTCCCATAATAAAACATGTGTCCAACCATGGCTTGATAACTGATTCAGTATTGAACCTTCCTGCACCATCAACATCTGTCTCTCCTAATGAAGGTAGTCTCACCTCAAACTAGGGGAAACTTTTCAAAATAGGTAGTGGATTAGATCCTTGTGTGTCCCATCATGGTAAAAAACTAGCAAAATAAAAAACATCTAGAAAACAAAAAAAATCAAAACAAAGTCACAAAACATCAAAATCACAAAAAAAACATGTTATGCTTTTGATTCAAACCAATCAAACTATGTAGTCTCTATGTGTATAACAAAGGCAAGGCTTATCAAACCCTGAGGCCTTAGGTTATTCCCCTTGGGTGTTTATCATGCTTTATTTTAAACTATTAAAAAAAAAGAAAATTCAAAAACATTCAAAACATTCAAAATCCAAAAACATTCAAAAAATTCAAAATCCAAAAACGTTCAAAAATTCAAAATCCAAAAACATTTGAAAATTAAAAAGGATCAAAAACATGTTCTTATCAAACCAAGCAAACTATGAGCCTCTACGTGTATAATGTAGGAAAGGTTTATCTTTGATGAGCCCTTGAGGCCCTAGTTTAGTCCCCTAAAAACAACCAAAAACAACATCATATAAACTCAAAAAATAAAAAAAGTCCTACCTCCATCATTAGAAAACACAATAAAATTTTCATCCATAATAAACAAATCATCACAATCACTGTAAGGAAGCTAAGGTAGCAGAACAAATTCCTACACTAACCTTGAGAGGAGAATAATGCAAACTTTTACCGATCTTTAACAGTTACAAAAATTTAAACAAAAATAAACATAGATATCATGCATACCACAAAAAAATGATTTACGTGGGGAAAACCCTTTCGAGAGAAAAGCCCCACACTCCAAAAGCTTCCCAATATATTATTTAGAAATCACAAAGATTACAATATACTTTTAGAGCAAGCTTCTCATAGGAGTATCACCACTCAAAGATCTAGAGGAAACACAAGTGCTATTAGAATCTTGAAATACATCATAA
The DNA here is from genome assembly GCA_007258455.2 of Sequoia sempervirens. Taxonomy (NCBI): domain Eukaryota; kingdom Viridiplantae; phylum Streptophyta; class Pinopsida; order Cupressales; family Cupressaceae; genus Sequoia; species Sequoia sempervirens. Next base: position 280,480,439 of record VDFB02058242.1, on the reverse strand, counting down.
TACATAGCCGTAATACAACACCCTCATAAAATAGGGTTTCCTTCTAGGGAAAATCAAGCTAATAAAATATTGGCCATTGGATATGAGACATAATGATGATTAGTCAAGATTTACAATAATAAAATATAAATAAAATTTTCCTTTCGGGGGTGCCTCCCTTGAGCCCCCACCAAGGCGCACTTCCCTTGGACTCTAGTTGGGGGGATGATCCCCCCAAACCTCTCATGGGGGGATTCCCCCCACACCCCCTCATCATCATTAGTTGAATAGTACCTTTTGTATCAATAGTACCTTATGTAATTGCAAGGTTGAGACAAATTTTCTTAACAATCACCCTTTGACAAACATAAAAAACAAGCCAAAAAAACATCAAAACCAAAAATTACAAAGTAAAGATCGAAACGATTAGAAAAATATCAAGTGAAGAAAAGGCCAAAGTGTTAAATACCTATCTATTAAGAATTCACCAACAACATCCTGAGATATGTCATAACAGATCCATTCCTACAATAGACATCATCACACTAGATAACAACCTAAAAACTCAAAATAGATATGGCAAGTGATACTGCAATGTTGTTTATCTTTTTTATGGTATTATCTTTTTTTTTTTTTATCATAATACCACATTCCCAATATCTCTCAAGGATGTCCATAAGGATTTAGTAAAGAAGGAATGATGGTATTAATAGTCAATTTTTGTCAGTTCCATTTGTAATATGTTTTTGTGATACCGGCACAAAAAATACTTGCTTTGTTTGGTTTATGGAAGTTGTTTTGAGATGGTTCATGTAGCAGTTGCATGTTAGGTATTTCATACCTCTCTATGTAACTAGTTCGAAAAGTTTTAACACAACTCTACCATATATTCTAACAAGGTTTTCCTATGTCTAGTATGAGAAAGAATATTCTTTGTATGCTAAGTCAAAGTCCACAAAATGAAAACAAAGCCACCTTGGTTATCAATACCATGGTGCATTGTATTTGTTTGCTACATCAAAAAGGATTGTTAAAGATATGAAGCCTCTATGCAATGAAAAATAAAACTCATTAGTAACTAATAACATCAAATTTCTATACATCATCCAAACATTTCTTCTAACTAGCAACATCCATCTTGCATCACAACATCATTAGTACCACCTTCATCCTATATCCACAAGTTCATCAATACATATTATGATGATAATAAATCAATAAAAACATCATGTATCCTGTATAATCATCCATCATATACATAATAAAAAATCATATATAATATAGATATATTGATCATCCATCCACATCATATGCATACATAAAAAATGAAAAAAAACATGTATATATCATACATTGTCATCCATAATCATCACATAACACATAATGAAGTTGAATCAGAACATGCACATTTCAAATACATCATCATTAAAAATGAGAATTTTAGGTACAACATCATATAAAAATGTGTGATATCATAATACAAAAAAATGCATATATATACGAGGCCTCAATTGGGCCGATGAATGTTATACAAAATCATGTCTACAACAATGTCTCTAAAATAATAAATATCATAATGATCAAGAAAATATAACCCTACTACTCGACCAAGGGTGGGGACCTAGACTAATGTTCACTCTAATGAGGAGATGGTTGAGGGATTATTGGAAAATTTCTAACTGAGTTTCCACCTGACTCAACACCTATAGTTGTTCTAGGCTCTCTAAAGTGCGGTTGTTGTTGAGCTATAGGTATAAAGGAATCATATAGAGTTTGATAATATGTAGTATCTCTCATGTATGGATCTCACTCTGCCCAGAGGGCATCATGCTTTTCTTTAAGGGTATCCCTCTCGGATACAATCACTTGTACTTGTGCCTCCACAACATGACATTGCCCACTCTTGGTGTCTTGTTCTACCCTAAAGTCATCCCTCTCTTCTATCAAGGTGATAACTTGAGCCTCCACGACTTGTTGCCACACTACCTCTACATCTTTGGCAACTTTCATCTAAGATAACTGCATTGCTACATCACTAGGTAGTGGAGGAGGACCCAAAACCTATCCCTGATCCTACTGCATAGGATCGTCATGCCAATCCTTCTGCCCATCCTATCGGGCTCTTTCCAACTCCTTGATAATGATCTGAACTCATTGTCACTCACCACATCAATCAATAATACTTTAATGCTAGCCCAATGCTAGAAGGATCTATAAACCTCAAAGGAATATGCCAAGCCCACCACTATTCAAAATCTAGGGTAGTCCTAGGATCTGCAAGACCAACTAGCCACTCCCATCCAAAGGGAACAAGTTCTCTAAAATCCATCATAGTTGCATCCCAATCTGCTTGCAGCCCCAAAACCTGGACCTCTCTAGTAGTCTTTCCAAAACAAGCCTCATAAGCATCTGCAAAATGACATTATCTCTCGTTGAACTGCCAAAAAACGCAATTAGGAATATATCTCTCTAACAAAGAATGAATGCAACTAATAAGCCACCAAGTCTGTCTATAATATGGCAGTTTCTCCTAGTCATCATGCCATGCCTTGCATCCCAACCACGGTCTCCAAAAAAAACCAAGCATGTCATCTATCACACGACGCCAGTAAGGTAGCTTCTTAGGCCAAGTGTAATGAAGAAATTCATCATATCTATAAGAATATAGATCCTCTGGATCTTGATCCACTATTCCATCAAGCCTGGTAGCTGGGATGTGCTCCCAAGCCCATACATGAAGCAATGTCACACCAACAAAAATGGATCTACCTCCTTGGTAGGTGACCTCGTGCATATCTCATTATAAATATGCAAGGAGACATGGGCCCCATGCATATCTAGTGCCATTCTTGAACATCTACTTGATGCACACACCCCAACCAATGGGAAACTACCCGTCTCATTGATTAGGAATGATGAGCCCCAAAACTAAAGAACATAGAGAAATAGAAACTAAATCTGCACTACCAACAAACCCATATAAGACTACCTCATACTCACAAACTTGAAGAAGCCTCACACAAATTACTCAACACACATCACGTATACGCCATCACAAAAAACAATTCATAAGCTCTCCATGGATCAGAACACGAAGAATCCTCCATACATCCTCCAGGGTGATGGTGGCCTCCCCAGTAGGTAAGTGAAAGGATGATGTCTCAGAATACCATCTCTCAACAAGAGTAGTCATCATAGCTATATGGCATCAGATGGTTGACATGTAGCAAATATGTTTCCAACCTCACAACATCTAGAACATCTCTCTCCAACTCATGGAAACTAGTAATCAAATCATATAGCTCACAAGGTCATCGCTCCCTCAACATAAGCGGTTTGAGAATTTTCTGCAACCATTCAACCCATGATGTTAAGAATTTGCTACAAAAACATGAAACAAACCTCAAATTGCAAACAAACTAACTCAAGATTCTATGCACATCAAAAGCAGTGACATTTTTGTCAAAAGCATTAAAGACAACCACAAGTGAACACTATTTTATCAAAAGCAGTAAATAAAATCAAAAGAAAAAATGTCAAAAGCAGTAAATAAAATCAAAAGAAAAAATGTCAAAAGCAAAAATATATCTCAAAAGTGAATTTTTTTGACAAAGGAAGTCATTAAATTTGAAAAAAGTCAAAAGTGAAACTTTAGAGAAGATGCAAAATAGTTGCAAATATTTAGGTCAAATGCAAACTTCCATGGCAAGTGTGGGGAAAAAAATCAAAAACAGTCCATTGACAAATAACAAAAGCACTAAAAATGATTCAAAAGCAAAAAAAACATGAAATTTCCGCTTACAATAGAAATTTTTTTAGGCATTAATTACATAAAAATGACAAGTCAAAAATATGAAAGGAAAGGGTACATACCAAGGCATTGATGCCTGCAGGTTGTTTGAACTCGCAAACCATATTAGCACAATGTGGGGATCCTCAAATCCTCACCATAGCTCCTTGACAATCAACAAATCATGAAATCCAAAGGAAAAAAAATACTATAGGATCAAAGTGAAAATGAGGAGAATTAAGCCCTAATTACCTATTTTAACCCTTAAAACCCTATTTTTTAACCTAAGAAACCTTCCTAGGCTAAAATTAGGAGTTCTAGGGAACATCTAAACTATCAACAAGAGTCCTATAGCTTAATTATTCGTCCTCTATGCATTTAAATTGAAATAGAACATTGTCACGAGCCCGACCTAAAAATTGACATTTTCGACCAACCTCTCAAGGGGGCAGCCCAGTGCCCTACCATCATTTCGCTGACCGTTGGGGCATAGTGGGGGATATAATTTTTTTCAAAAACATCGAATTCTTTAAAACAAAGAAATCAGTACTTTGTCTCAAAGAGGGGCAAAATGTAGACATGTAAAAATGACCTAACACTTGTCATACATCCTAAATGACATTTTCTCATCATCGACATCATTATCACTTAATATCACTATATTTCACATCAATTGCATCAAAAACCCTAATTTCCTCTATTAATTAAATAATATTACATTATTTAATTAATTCACTTTTTCATCATTTTTGACTAATTAAATGAATTTTATTTATTTAATAAAGTCCTAATCTAACTTTATTCCTATTGATTAATTAAATAACATCAAATATTTAATTATGTTGCTAATTCACTTTATTCCCTTAAATCAAATAAATTATTAAAACATAATAGTTTAATTAAATCAATTTCCCCTAAACTTGAATAATTAAATAAATTATTCTAAACATCATCAAAAAGGTCAAACAAACAAATACAACTTTGTTTATAGAAGTCAAACATGATTTGCACATTCAACTCAAAAAAATTAATTAATTAATTCAATTAATTAGTTATCCTCACCCACTTTCATGATTGAGCAAATTATGATCCCTCGATTGTTCCATCTATTCCTGACTGATTCAATTGTTCTTCAATCCCACTGAAGGCTCAACATGATTTCTTCATTTTCATAGATTGCTCCATCTATTTCTTCAATCCCTCTGAAGGCTCAAATTGATTTCTTCAATTACACCAATTACATAATCAAAATCCACTGATTCTTCCCATCTAATTCCTCTCAATGGTTTTGAAAAGTTGATTAGGATATTCTACTATGCGATCCAGAGTGTTCATCTCAAAATGAAAAATCTATATAACAATCATCTTCTTCCTCAAAAATGATTGAAGAATCAACATCTCTTCCATAACTAAGTAATGCTGAAATCACAATTAATCTTTTAACAAGTTTTACACACATCTTCGATCAACACACACACAAATTGAAGCTTTTTCTATGCACAAATGGAGGGTTTGCATTGATACAACAAATGATCCAACATCTTTGGGAATATACTTCAACACGAGATGGTAATGCTACATTTTTTGAGTTTATTTTATGTTCTCTTTTGGTTTCATTGTTTGAATTCATTTCTTCATAGTTTCATTTTGTGAGTAATGGGCATGAATCATGATCTTTGTTTCGAATTATATTAGTTTCAATTCATTCATTTGGATCCTATTGTACACTCAATGTCTCCCTTACATAGTAATATTTAACTTTTTGGGATGAGAAGGAAACTACTAAACAATCTCTTTCAATAGGTGTATAGTTCAATTCATAACCAACGAGGGTACACATGATGTAATACACTACTCTTTCTCTATTATTCTCATTAAGATATGCTAACAAAGCTCCTAAAATTCCTGATGTCGCTAATACATAGAAGATCATAGCTTTATCCAAAATAGGAGGCATAAAAACCAAAGGAGTTCCCAAATAGTATTTGACTTGCTAAAAATATTATTCACTTTTTACTTCCCATTTGAAGGTTATATCCTTTTGGAGAAAGTGTGTGAACGGATGGAATTTTTTTGCTAATTAGGTTATGAATCTTCTGATTGACTGCAATTTTCCCTATAAGCTACTTAACTTTTTCAATGTCTTTGGGGGAGGAATTTCCATGATAGCTTTGACCTTTGTTGATGGTTGGGGGTTGAGGGTTTAGGTTTTATAGTTTAAGGGGTTAGGGTTGAGGGTTGAGGGATTAGGGTTTAAGGGTTGAGGGTTGTGGGTTTAAGGGTTTAGGGTTTAGGGTTTAGTGTTTAAGTTCTAAGGTTGAGGGTTTAATGGATAAGGGTTTAAGGTTTGAGGGTTGAGGGTTGAGGGTTGAGGGTTGAGGGTTGAGGGTTCAGAGTTGAGGGTTGAGGGATGAGGGATTAGGGTGTAAGGGTTGAGGGTTGAGTGATTAGGGTTTAAGGTATAATGTTGAGGGTTGAGGGTTTAGGGATAAGTTTGAGGGTTTAAGGTTTAAGGGTTGAGGTTTGAGCGTTTAGGGTTAAGGGATTAGGGTTTAAGGGTTTAAAGATTAAAGGTTAAGGGTTTATGGTTTTTTTGGTGTTTCCAACTAATTCTCTAGGTTTTCCTAAATATTAGCTACTTCTTATACACAAAAACCCTAGGTCAGTGTCCAATGAACAAGAGATAGTTTCATAATTTATCCTCTACACTTTAGGCTCTATAAAACCAAGGTGGGTTCCCCTATAACATCATACAACAACTATAATATGTAATGATTCCTTTGATAACAAAATCTTCACATTTACTTGGAAAAGGTATCCTGATGGGATAAATTATCATTAACACTTGCTATACTTTCTATGATTCTTTGCAATGTGGAAATGAAAATAAGACAAAAAAATTACCAAAATAAAAGGTTTTGATTATGATTTTATATCTGATTCTATTAAATATTTAATCTTTAGTATTTAGATTAACTAGTGCCTTATCCACACAAAGTCTAAAAATGTAGTAAAACTCCTACAACAGACCAACCCTTTGGATTTTGATAACCTTACTACCTTACAACAAGAAACCAACAAATAAAAAATAGTATCAAACTACTTGAAGATCCATATTGCAGCATCATAACACTAGATGAATGAATGGAAAGAAAAATTGATTTATTCCTTAAATAGAAGTAGAAAATTCATACACTCATAACACAAAATGTGAAATGCGAACCAAAAGATGATCCTTGATTATATTGATTCAAGAGTAACGAGTACAACAATGGAGAGAACAATAAAATTGATATACACCATAAATTATAATTTTATGAGCATTTTGGTCATCTATTGTTATTACAGAACAAACTGTACAACATTTCCTTTCTTAGCTTTCGAGGAATGAACTATACAACCTAAGACCTATACAAAGAATTACAAGAACTAAGAGATAGAAGCCCTTGAATGAGGCTTGGAATTCCCTTTTATAGGTACAAGGGAAGCAACAACCAAAAGGCCTCATTCAATTGCCAAAAGAAGTTCAAAATTTTCAATGGAAAAAAGTGGTTCAAAGCCCTCACAACCACTCCAAAAGTAGTTGGGGATCAATTGCAACATTAAATTCAGTCTATGGTAGAATATCTTCAAAATTCCTCCTTGTGACATAAAGGATAGTTTTGACATTCCCTGTATGATAGGCCCATGCAGTAGTTATGTGTGGTCATTGGAGACTAATTGAAATGAAACTCAAGTTGAATCACCCTATTCTTCCATGGGATCTACCTACTCTACTAAGGTGTCAATCCTTGGTAGAAAAGATATGCTAACCCTCTCCAAAAGTGCCCTATATTCATAACCAATCAAAACTTGCACCAAATTTAGAAAAATAGTCAAACTAAACTCCAATTTGGTGAGATCATCTATATTGGTATTCAATTGATCAATGTCCACCTCCCCCTCCCTATTTATCTTATTTTACATTGGGGTGAGGAGGTTGGTAAGAAAAAATTCATTCTACACATGCCACCATATCCCCCTCATCAAAATTGGAGGCATGTAAAATATCTCAAAACCGTCAAAGGTACCAAGCTCCCTCTTAAGTAGGTCCCTATATCTATTGTGATGATTCATGATGTCATCAAACTAATCTGACTCCCTCAAAATGTTAGACACCAAACTATTATCAAAATTTGAATTGTTACCCAACAATCTCAATAATTCATCACCTCAGGACCATTTGATCTACATGCATTTCAATCTCATCCATGCTTGGTTGTGAGAAGAGAAAACATCCTTTAGTTTTGCATAACTATCCCATACTTTATCCACATGGGAGAGAATCCTAGACAACCTATACCCCAACATATTGTCCACCAAATTAGATATCCTCTTTCCAGATGCCTCCCTAGTTGTTCTGACCTTTGTAGTGGCCTATTTTAGCTTCTCTATTAGCTCTTTTACTTCCATCTCCAATTTATTTATATTTTGTGAGGCATGAGAATCCTCAATTTTTTGTGGAGGGGGCAATGATCCCTATATTGCATTTAGCCTCTACTTACAATTTTTATTTAAGGCATTTCCCATGTCTAGATCAGATTGAAGCTTCTTAACAGTTGCCTTTGTGAAAAGAGTAGCATTTATTTTTAAGGAAGTTAATTGTGTGGAACTTGTATCTTCAACCCTCCTAACATCAAGGTGTCCAATAAGCTCATTTCAGTTGGATATGACTTGTGGCATACTGGTCTCTGGGAAAATTGACCATATAGCTAAGGTCTCATGTCTAGGGTGGAATCCAAACCCAAAATATAAATCCTCAGCCTACTCCTCAAATCCCAAAATTGGAGCCTCACCCTGGTGTTTCCTTATTGCATCAAAGGAAATAGATGAGGAGATGTCCCAGAATGGAAGTAGTAAACATCCTACCCTTTTTACCAATTCTCTCCCCTTTTTAGGGGTCATCCCTTCCATCTCTTCCTTTACTCTCTTCTAAAATTATTTAGTGGTAGCCTTCCTCTCCTTCTTAGAAAAGCTACTTGCAGGGAGAGTTTTCCTTAATTCCTCTCCCTTATTCTTGAGTACTAGGTCCTTGAGCTCTTGGGTATTAATAAAGGCCTCATCACTCATAAACTCCTGGGTAGTTATTTCCCTAATGTCATTAATAAAATCACCCCTTGTTTCAAAATTGATAATCAACCTATCATCAGTGGTTCTCTCAATGAGCATCCTAGGGGGAGGAATTTCCTATTGGATCATCAATGCATCTTCATCTATTTCCTCAAGATCAATGGGGTAATCAATTAGAGGCTCCACACTTGGATCAATAACCTATAATGGGGTTACTAGTTGGGTAATCTATGGTACTTCTTCTTTGGATGAGAAGGAAGCACCCAGAGTTCTTGGTGGTATTTGAGGGACGTTGGCCAAAAATTGGCCAATATTGTCTAGCATATTCATCATCCTAACTATGGGGTCCCTTATATGCAAATATTACCCCTTAAAAGATGGGCCAAATTTCATTCTATTGTTCTCTGTAACTTGAATCTTGACCCATAGTTCTCTTCTCCTAGTTGTTAGGTTCTATGAAGAGCAGTTCCTAATCAAATCCTCAATATTTTTAGGCATATGATGGTAGGATGACAATTTATGAATCCATATTTTCTTATTGATGTAGCCTCCTAGATCAAAGCTTATGAATTTATCTACCTTAAATTTGTAAGGGAGAAAATATAATGGGATTAACTCCATGCCATCCCTATTCAATGCCAAAAATTATGAAAATTCCACAACAGTAGGGAGAAGGGAATGCTTCTTGTTATTCTTGAAATGAAACTTATCAGATTCATTCATCTTTCACATGATCTCCAAGAAAGCTAATCTATTAGGAACATCTTTTGGAAGCACATGCGTTGCAATTGGGGTTCCAAAAACTCTTATTATAGTAGCATCTGAGTAGGAGAATTAGTCACCCCAATTATGATCAATTTTCTTCTCTGAGGTGAGGTAATGAGGACTTAAGAATCTCCTCACCTCTTGAGAAAAACCACAATTAGTTGTTAAATCTAGCCCCTACCACAAATGTTTGAAAAAATACTTCTCAAAAGCAACATAATTGGAATATCTACAGTTCTTGTCCCACACATATGTCCATTCCTGGATCGGTAGCAACAAATTATTTTTACTAGTGGCTTTGACCTACAACTATGGTGGCCATACTTGATACCCTACATACAAAATAATATGATGTAGGAGAGAATACTACCTAAAGCTTATTGGACCAATGGGATCCTTTTTTATTGCACATGAGGACTTGTGTAATTGATCTACAACATACCCTGCAAAGTCATAAGGTCTATTCACATACTTGCTTTGAATATCCACTACCAAGACCATCACATTGAAAGGGATTTCGATTCTGTTATCCAAACCCAAAAACTCCATTAATGAGAAATATGTTTTTTGGAATTAGGACTCAAAGATGTTGTAGGAAAATGGCTCCAAATCAACCTTTCCAAACCTCTACCATTCCTTTCTTGGCCCCTTTGGTATGAAATATGGTAGCCATTTGACCCTATAACTATCTCTATTTCTCTCATATTCTCTATTCAGTTCACTCAAATCAATTGGAAATATTGCATTGGGGTCCAATTGAAATTCCCTACACACTTGATCTCTATCCAACAACAACAATATATAGCTAGTGGAAGTGAGTAAGGACCTTGAATTATGGTCATATTCCATAGCTAGTTTCCTTATCAATTTTGTATTTATGAAGATGTTAGGTACCACCAACTTGTCTAACCCCATATTCCAAATGTTGTAAATTGGACTATCTACATAGGCCTTCCTATATGTGTACTTAAAAATGCATACACTTCTTCTAGAATAATGAGGTCTCTACACATAGCACCCTAGTCCATAAGTTTATTTGTGACACCACCAAACTTCAGACCCACATTTGGTCTCTTTGACAACCCTAGAAGTAGAGAAATTATCTCCTCCTCTAGTTCTCTTCTCTTCCTAGTCGAAGTTCTAGTCATTTTGTGTGGTTACAGAGGACTAGGGTTTAAGCACTACTAACTAGGATTTTATAGAATTACTTCCAAACAAGGGTTCTAAGAAAATTTTGATAGCATATACCCTATACAAGCCATAATTTATCAACTTTGAATTGAAAATAATCCCCTTTATTGTTTGTATTTTTCTTGAATTCAACAGATAAGATCAAATTACTTTCTTTAAGCACCGTAGACAACCCTAGTTTGACACCTGAAAAGCCTCGTCTGATCTAAAAAAACTACAATAGCTCATTTGATCACTTCAAAATTTGTGAGAAGAATTCATTTGGATATGCAATTTTATCCTTGGTGTCCTAAATTCAACATATAATAGTCCCATCTATCATTACTTCCTTCACATGCTTGAACACGTGATCGATGAGAGATGTTTTCTAGGTTTGAATGTGAACCATCGATCTCAAGATCAAAAACCATCATGCAAGTTTGAATTTTCTTGTGTGAATTGGAAACCCTAATTTATTGTCATGTGGATAGGTGACATTGTTTCTCTCACTCACAAAGTGTGGAAACAACAAAAATGTGCCTCCTGCAATAGAAGAACTCACCGTGAAGTGTTAAGATCTGGATACCTATCATCATCTCATAAATTTTATAGAACAAAAGGTTAGTCCTACCATAGCCTTGTGAAGGCTTGTGCCTTAGTGATAGGATTCAACAAATGTTCTAATATGTGTCGCCATTTCACCATTTTGTAGAGAAAATGTGTCATACTTGTTAGAGCTCTATGAAGGTAAAAGCCTTCATGAAATGCACTTGCTGAAATAACAACTTAAAGTGACTAGGGACAAAGGGGAAATAACCATGAATGAGACAAAAAGGCTCAATGATATGAAAATAAAACATTTTATAAACAGCATTAGCCTTTTGAAATATTTGGATGTGTGTTTCTATTTTGGGGTATCACAAAGCTCAAAAAATGACAAAACCAAGACTCAAGAAACCAAAATAATAGTGTGATATCGTGACATGTGTCCAAACTTCCTTGAGAATAGAAAAAATATTAGGAAGGAAAATAATCAAATCTCAAAAAATATTAAGTGAACTTCCTAGCAAAAAGGGATGAAAGACACATGAAATTGATAGCCATAAGTTATAACTTAACGTCTGGTCAAAAAGTGTACGATGCGAATGACAAAACATAAGAAAACTAGGGTTTTATGATAATAGGGCTTTAGAAATCCCTAGGTTGCATACCTAACAACCCTAATTTAACTAGTTGAGCACTACCAAGAACTTTCCCGCCCTCCGAACTACATGAGACCATGAGAGAATTTGCAAGCTCTAGTAGTGGCTCTAGTTGAGGATGTTTGTTTAGTAGAAATAGAGTGAGAATTCAAAAACCTCTAGGAGAGATGAACACAACAAAAATAAAAACCAAATCACAACCAAGAGATAAAAATACACTATAGTACAATGTGCATGGATATGTTCTACTTATGAGAAGTAGAGTTTAAGGAATTGTCCATGCACTGGAAACTCCAACAATTCTTCATTCATGGTCTATAGGATGCATGAATATTCACCATCATTGTCACAAATGACATAAGGACCAGTCCACAAGGCCTCAAACTTACCATGTTTTCCCTTATCTTGAACTCTAGCATTCCACATCAAAACTAGGTCCCCTGTAGAAATTTTTTTGTTTATAGCTCTCTTTTCAAATAGGTATTTGTCCTATTGTTGCCTTTTCAAGTTGATGTTTTGTGTTGTTCTTCCTAACTCATCTAACTTTGTGATTTAATTAATCCTACTTGTCATGCTATCACCAATATTCTCACCATACTCCTGAATGAATTTTTAGATTGGTAACAAGTTTTTCATAGGTATTCTAGAATCCAATCCATACACAAGTTCATGAGGGGATCTTTCTATAGATTTCTTTATGGTTTTCCTGTCAGTCCATAGTGCCAATTTCAATTTTGAGTCCTAGGCCCTCTTGTTCTTTTCCATGAATCTTTTCATTATTTTCATAAGGATCTTATTACTAGACTCATCCTAACCATTCCCTTGTGGATGATAATGGGAAGAATATGATAGGGTGATACCATAGTCATTGATAAATTAAAAAAAACCATTTGACCTGAAGCACATTGCATTATCCATGATCAACATTGTAGGAGTGCCAAATCTAATCAAAATATTGTCTATAATAAAATTCATGACAACCTTACTAGTTTCCTTTCTTGTGGGAATTGCCTCCACCCATTTGGTGAAGTAATTTTTGGCTACCAGTATCCAACTATGGCCACCACTAGATTATTTATTAAACTCTCCTATGAAATCTATATCCCATTTCTGAAAAGGAGCTTCTACATTTTATGGTCTAAAAGGAAAGGCACTAGAGAATTTTAGCTTACCTAAAAAATTTCAACAAGCATCACACTTCTTTACCATGTTGTGTGTGTCAGAAAAAAGGGAAGGCCATGGTATCTAGATCTCAAGATCTCATGGGCAATTGTTTTAGCCATGTAGTGGCCTCCACATACATCACTATGTGTTTCATCAAGGATTCTCTTTACTTTTTCTTCATTAACACACCTCAACATCACACCACCCATGTCCCTCTAGTATAAACAATCATCAATTATCACATACTTGATGGCCTATAATTTCAAGGTCTTCTTTAGATTATCATTCTTGTGACCAAGGTAAGACATGTTTATCAGATAATGTAGAATATCTTTATACCAAGAGCAGTCCTGAACCATACATTTCTTTCTAGGAGCATCCTCATCTATCTGATTGATTTGACTAGCCTCAAGATTTGATTTAGCCATCAACTTGGCTAGACCCTACCCTCTAACAAGTGTAGTTATTTGAATATCAATATTAAACTCTTGAATCTTATTGATCCACCCTTCTTCCTGTGACTTCTTGTTGAGTGAATATGTCTTTGACTACAACATTATGTACATAATCCACTATCCTTGCACCCATCAAGTAAGGTATGAAATTCTTGTTATCCTTTACTAAGACATAGGCATTCTTTTTTATGATATTGTACTTCAATTATGCTGCTTGTAATGACTTGCTAAAGAAAGCAATGGGTTGCTCATGGCCCTCAATATATTTTTGTAAAAGAATAGAAACAATAGTATGAAATAATGCAAAAGAAAAAAATTGAAAAGGCATAGAAAAATATAGGGACTTAAGCACCAGTGCTTCTTTGATAGCTTTCTTGATGTTATTGAGAGCCTCAATAGGCTCATCACCCCATGCAACTGTTTCTTCTTTTTTCAACATCTTAGAGATGGATTTTGTAATCTCAACAAAGTTTGTAACAAATATTTTGACAATATTAATATGGCTAAAGAATGACTAAATACCCTTCAATATTTTAAGAAGTGGAATCCTATCAATTGTTGCAACTCTTTCTAGATCATTCCTCATTCCTTCCTTTGAAACTATATTCCACTTCAACTTTCCTTTTGTAACCCCAAATGTACACTTCTTAGGGTTTAATGAAATTCCATACTCCAAGGCTCTTATGAATATCTTTTCTAAGTGCATCCAATGGTCTTCCTCTTTCTTGGAATATGCAGTGAGTTCATCCTAATATATAGCCATGAATATATCTATGGAATTTGGAAAAGAAAAATCCATAGCTCTGTAGAATGTAGCTCCAACATTAGTTAAACCAAATGGAATCCTAATATAAACATATGTCCCTCATGTTGTGGTAAAAGAAGTTTTATACTGCTCTAATTATTTTACCTTTACCTGATTATAACTTGAAAACCCATCCATCATCAACAAGAGCTCACAGCCAGTGACTTTGTGTAACATTGCCTCCATATTTGGCAATGGATAATTATCTTTTAATGAGGATATATTCAGATATCTAAAATCCACACATAACCTAATACCCCCATTCTTCTTTTTGAATGGAACCATATTTGAAACCTAGGTGGAGTCCTTGATAGGCTTTATAAATCCACCCTCCCTATGTTTCATGAGCTCCTTCTGCATCTTTGGTGCCAAAGTGGGATTTATTGGCCTCTATTTTTTCCTAAAAGGTTTAGCATCTAGCTTTAGAGGGATTTCAAGCTAAAATAGATCCTCTCTATAAGCTTTCAAATCATCATATGACCATACAAACACATGCTTCTATCCTATGAGTAGAGAAATCAACATTTTTCTAATTTTTAGGTTTAACTTCTTACCAATATACACTTTCTTGGGTGCATTTTTAGTCCCTAGATTGATTTCCTCTGAATCTTGCTCATGTGCAAAGTTTTTTCTTCATATTGCTCATGTGCAGAGTTTTTCTTCATATTTCACTTCAAATTTTGATAGTCTATTGAAATTTATATCATCAAGCCTCAAAGCAATGTCAGCAAGGAGATTTTCCATAACATTTTTGACCTCTCTACCCACTCAATAGAAAAGGCATAAAATATTTCAGTTATGTTCCAAACAACATTTCTATATTGTTTCATCATTTTTCTCTGACACATTCAGCTCTTACTTGAGACACTACCAACTCAAAATCACCAAAAACTTCAAGCTCTTTGATCTTATGTTTACATTCTATATTAAAGCCTAATAGTAGAGCCTCATATTCAACAACATTATTTGTGCATTCAAATTTCAATGAAAAAGAGTACTTGTAAGATTTACCTCCTAGTGGTATAAGGATCATCCCCTCTGCATAATTCTTCCTTAGAGCAAGCCCCATCAAAATATATGGAACATAATTTATCATTTAGGACATTCTAATTTACCTTTTTAATCACCTGCATACTTTTATCCTCCATTGGTTCTGCATATAAAACCTTGAAGTTCTCCATGTCTATGTCAATGAAATAGAAAATTTCATGTGGGTAGATATCTTCCATGGTATTTTGAGCTCTCTTCTCTCTAATTAACTTGACTTCTCTACCATTCACAACTATGGTAGCAAAAAAGAGGTTTAAATTTATGGTTTCCACAACTGCTATTGCCCATCCTCTTAACAAAAGAATTCCATACTGAGCTAGGATGTCAACAAAAGTTACACTCATGGCATAATCCTATTTAGGAAAGAATTCCAACTTGAAAGGAACATCATTCACTACTCCAATTACAAGGATCTCCCTTGAATCCATTGCAAAAATCCTTCCATATGTTTGGATAGCGTGCAACCCTAACTCTTTCATGATTGCTAACGGCATAACGCTAGTAGAGGTTCCTGAATCTATCATGTAATTTATAATCAATTTTTCACTTCTAAAGTTACATAAAATGGATTCACTTAAGTAGGACACGTAGTCAAGGTGGCACCTATAAATACCTTAGACAACTCGATATGAGTTTCTTTAGGTTCAACTTCATTTACGTTTTCTTCAGTAGGGGTAACTACTTTTCTAGTACTACCAACAAGAGCTATACTGATGATAAGGGCTAGTGTCTTTTCCTTGTATTCCTCTATCCTCATCATTTCCAAAAAAGGCATTGACACTTTGATCTATGACACAATTTGAGTCATATCCACTAAGGTATATTTTGGAATTTCACAGCTTGGAACAATCTATTCATTCACCTTTTCAAGCTTACTTTCAGGTTTATTTATTTGAACTAACTTACTCCTTGTTATCTTGGTTAGTTTTATTCTTCTAATATTTTTCCTTGGCAAGGGGAGACACTACCCAATTATCAAGTTTCTTAGCATCCCTAGCCTTGATGTCCTTATTTTTCATAAGGGTTTGTTCTTTTCTATAATTATTTCCATCATTTATAAAAAGTTTTCTAGGGTTTCCTTGATCCTTGTTGACTATTCTATTCCTCGAGTTATAAGTACTCCTGGCTTGTGAAATAGAATTGGCAGTCAATGATTAGATCTCCTCATTTGAAGATCTTCTCAATCTAATCTCTAGCTCTGATTCTAGGTTGTTTACCCTAGCAACATTGTCATCTTCATCATCAGAGAAAATATGCTAATGGTATGAATGACCCTGATATCTTTTGTCCTGAGCATCCACCTATGAACCTCTCTCCTCTAAGGAATAGTCACTAGAAGTTGGACCCATTCCAAAAAACATGTTTACTCCTTGATCCTCCATATGTGTATCATCACTGTCATTGTGTGACTCATGAATAACCCCCATGGATTAAATAACCATTCATTACCAAGAAGAATGTGGAAACTAGCAAGGGTCACACCAATGGGTATCATCAATAAGGTTTACATTATTTCTCTTCAAAGGATCCAGTGGATCTTTGTTTTGCATATTTCTCTAATTTTTTTGAACATGCATGCCATTTTTCCAAATTGTAGTATATGGCTGGTTTGAAATTTTTGGCATTCTTTCCTACCTTTGATAGTTAGGTTTATCATGAGGTAAAACCTTATCATTTGTTTTAAATTTGTAACTAATATCTTTTATGGAAATCATCATTTTATCCATCTTGTCCTCTAGTGTAGGTTCCTTCTTGTTTTTTTGGCCCCTAGGGTTTTTAAGAAGCTTTACATCTTCTCTTCTCCATATTTTCCTTAAGGCTTTTCTATTATTTTCAATATCAAGGTCAACCTTATATGCATCTCTTAAGGTCTAAGGATTCTTATCCCTAAGGTGGTATCCCATTTTTGAATCAAATGCATTACAATTTGAGACTAAACATACATGTTCATTTGATCTTAAGTTGGGATTCTGAATATAGCCTTATGGAACTTGATGTTAAACTTTGAGACCATCTCATTATGTCCCTTGGAAATACTATTAAATTCATTTAACATTAATCTTGGATCAATATTATCACCATAATGTTCCATGAAAACACTTTTGAATTCTTCCCAAGACCCACTATTACCCTCTGATAAACCTTTGTACCAATCCCTTGCATCACTAGTTAAAGACTGCATAAAGAACTTCATGACTACATCTTCATGTTCTACCTCAAATTCATCTAGCAAGTTAAAAAATGTGGTTAAATATTCCTCACCATTTGTTGCATCACTCTTGGAGAATCTAGAGAGGCACTAGCTTACCTCATTAGGGACTTGGTTAGGGTATCCAAAGATTCCCCCAAAGTCAAGCTATCTATACCTATCCATATGTAGAGGTCTTCTTCAAGGAACATTTCCTCCACCAAAATTCTAATGACCACATAGGTTATGTGGAATATTTTACTGTACATGTGGTTTTTATGGTGTAGGGATGTATTGAATTCCCACATATGGTGGAACACCACCCTACACCTAAGGACCAGTTTAATACTTTCCTTTGGTGTATGGTACATAATTTATGACTCCTATATTCTATCCCCCATACCATGGTTGAGACACACCTCCCTTATTGGTATTTTTTTGGAATTTTTATCCTTGAGTAGGGTTTATTTGGAGGTCGACTGAAACGTTATAACTCATTGGAACAAAACTCATTCCTAGATTAGTTTGTGAAGAAAATGGGTCAACACCTCTTGATGAGGTATATCCCATGTTAGATATATTAGGCACATTTTGTGTGGTAGTGTTTGGCCGAGGCCGAGGATTACTCCATGTGCTCACATGGGAGGTATTCAAAGGAAAAATTATTTGATGGTTAGGGTCAACTTGATTCTGATGTGTGGGTATGGAGGTGCTAACAGTATTTTGTGTAACCCTCATAATATCCAACATTCTCTTCATGTCATATCTATTTTCTATAGCCTCTCTAATTCTTTCTTGTTTCAATATTTTAATTTCTAATTTAGATTATGGGTTTTTTATTAATATTTATTCTTCAATTTGGATTTCACTATTAGGGATAGGGGCTTGTGAGACAATTGGAGGGGATTGAGTAGGTACCTCGGAAGACACACCAATTTTAGATTGGGGGTTCATAGGGTTTTCAAAAGAAAAAGTATGGCTTCTTGAAGCAGCAAGATTGACATGGAGTTATTGTATCATAGAACTTCCAAGAGGAGGATTTTGATCTAGAATTTCTTGTGGAGGGTCTACCCCAATTTTGTCTACGTTCCTTGTTTTCCTCTCCCTTCTTTGAGAGTTTGATGGTCTCAACAATGGAGTGTTTAATGTCTCCTCCTCATTCATAATAACATATCCTTTTTGTAAATAATCAAAAGTATCTTCACTATGCAAGATATAACCAATATTTTTATCAAAAGTAGGACTAGACTTACTTGCACCCTTGTTTCTTTGACATTGGTATATTGTGTTATGGAGACCAATCAGACTCGAATAAAATCTTCATTTTATTTTATTCATTAAATAATTTTCTACACTTATTAAATATTTATGCTACACTTGTATCTAAAAGGTGGTTACAAGCAAATATTAAATGCTAAAAGTGATTAGTTACAACTAGAAGTGTTTAGTTGTCTATGGATAGCTGGAAAAAGTAATTGTAGCCACCCAAAGAAAGTATTTTATAGGGTGCATGAGGAAAAACCAATGGCCACTTCATTGGTAATTAATGGGACATGTGGGAGAGCATATTAGAACACTCAGGGATGAGTTTTGGGGTGTGAAGATCATGAAAAATTTTAGCAAAAAATTTCATAGTAGTGGTTGGAAAATGTAGTAGAAGTTGTGGGTACTCGTAGCCATGGTTGTGTAAAACGAGCAAGTGAAAAATGTGATGAAAACGTTGCACTTTGTAGATCTTTGCATATCATTGTAAAGGTTATTTTTTTAGAGATTAATATATTTTGGACCCTCTTGTTGGTGGATGTCGTCCGGATTTGGGTGAAACACATTAAATATTTGTGTTGTCTTCTTGCTACTCTATTTTTTTGTGTTTTTTATTTCTCTATTTTATTGATCAAATCTACATTTGACTAATTGAAATCTACCTTCTAACACTAACAAGTGGTATCAGAGTGGGTTGTGTTCAATTATCCTTTGTAGGAAGGTCTCACTGTTGAGTGGGAGTTATGGAAAAAGATGACAAATTGAAGGTAGAAAAATTAATGGGAATAACTATCAATTATGGAAGATGCAGATGGAAGACTATGTTTATTAGAAGGATTTATGGTGATCATTGGAAGGGAAAACCAAGAAACCCTCAACTATGTCTGATGAGGATTGGGATATTCTAGATAGAAAGGCACTTGGTAGTATTTGCTTATACCTGGCACAATCAGTGGCGTTTAATATTTCAACAACAAAGATAGCGGAAGATTTGATGAATACCTTGGAAAAACTATATGAAAAGCCTGCTACTTCGAATAAGGTATTTGTTATGAAGCATTTATTTAATATGAAAATGGTAGAAGGTGGGTCAGTTGTTGATCATTTAAATGAGTTTAACACAGTTACTAGTCAATTGACTTTTGTTAATGTAAACTTTGATGAAGAAGTTAGGGCTCATTTGATTCTGTGTTCTTTGCCTAAAAGCTGGAATAGCTTGGTAATGGCAGTTAGTAATTCTATTTTTGTTTTAAATACACTAAAATTTGATGATGTTGTTGGTGTGATTTTGAGCGAGGAAATTTTTAGGGAAAGCTTAAGTGGTCCATCCACATTATGAAGTGTTTTGAATGAAAAAAGTAGGGGTAGAGCAAAGGAGAGAGGAAATAATTCTGGAGGTCATGGAAAGTCACGAGGAAAATAAAAGGACAAAAGGTCCCAATCCTGAGAAAAAAAGGATTGTTGGTACTTTGGTAAGCCAAGTCATTTAAAGAAATATTGTTGGTCTCAGAAAAATAAAGGAGACAAAAATGAAGGAAATAAAGAGGCAAATGTGGTAAGTAATAAATCTGATGAGGATGCTTTGATTCTTTCCCTTGATAATGTTGTTGATTCTTGTGTGTTAGATTCAAGAGCTTCATTTCATGCTATGCCCCATAGAAGTTATTTTCTTTATTATGTCCAAGGATATTTTGGGTTGGTTTATTTGGGAGATAACTAACCCTGTCAGATTGTTAGAAAGGGAAGAATCAAGATCAAGTTGTAGAATGAGAATCATTGGCTACTACATGAGGTAAGGCATGTTCCAAGGTTAATTTTTTTTTTAATTTTAGCAGGACAACTAGATGATGAAGGTTGTGTTGTTATATTTAGTGATAAAATTGGAAGGTTACAAAAGGTGCCTTAGTGGTAGCAAAAGGTGTGGAAGTAGGCACCTTATATCTTTGTACAAGTCATATTGTTCCTTCTACTTTAGCTATTGTAGATAAAAATTAATGTCCAGGAATAGTTGCTATAGTTTAGCAGGCAAAAAATCAAATAGTTGTTGTGGGTTCTAAATCAACATTGTGGCATAATAGACTTGGGCATATGATTGCAAAAGGTATGAAAGTACTTGATTCAAAGAATGTTTTACGAAGTCTAAAATGTGTTAATATGGATTTCTGTGAAAGTTGTGAGTATGAAAAAAAAGAGAGAGTTAGTTTTCTCAAGGATGGGAAGCAAAATAAAGATGAGAAATTGGAGCTTGTGCATACAAATGTATGGAGACTAGCTCAAGTATCCCCTCTCGGTGGCTCTTAGTATTATGCCACTTTAATTGATGGTGAAACAAGAAAGGTATATATTTATTTCCTTAGGCATAAATCTGATGTATTTGAAACTTTAAAAAAATGGAGAAACTTGGTTGAGAATGAGATAGGTAAAAAGTTAAAATGTATCATATTTAATAATGGTGGTGAGTATTGCAGTAAAGAGTTTAAAAATTATTGTTCTTCTAATGGTACCTGTAGGCAGAAAAAAGTTCCAAAGAATCCATAAAAAAAATGGAGTGGCTGAGTGCATGAATAGGACAATAATGGAGTGTGCACGGATGATGAGATTGCATGCTAGACTATTTTTAAACATGTGGGTAGAGGTTGTAAACACTACTGTTTATTTAATTAATAGAGGTCCCTCTAATCCTTTGGGTTGTGGTATTCTATAGGAAGCATGGACAAGTAAGAAGGTGAGTTATTCTTTTCTCAAAACCTTTGGTTGTGAAGCATTTGAACGTGTAGATTTAGAAAATAGAAACAAGCTTGATGCTAAGTAAAAGAAATGTATATTTGTTGGATATGAAATTGATGAATTTGGTTATAGGCTTTGGGATTTTGAAAATTAGAAAATTGTGAGAAGGGATGTCATATTTAATGAGAAAGTGTTGTACAAAAATCAGTTGTAGCAACATGAGAAGAAAGCAAATGATTATGTAGTGTTGGATGATACTCCAAAAAGTGATGTTCTAGTGGTTCCTCATGCTTCGCAACAACAACAAAAGAAAATAACAAAAAATCCAATGAATGTTAGACAATGTTCAAGGATAAGTAGACCTCCAAAAATATTTTCTCCCTCTTTGTATTCTATTTTATTAACTGATGTTGGTGAACTAGAATGTTATGATGAAGTTATGCAGGTGGATGCCAAGGTTGAATGGGAGTATGGAATGGAAGAAGAAATGGACTCCTTGCTAAGAAATTTGATTTGGGAATTATGTAAGTTGCCTATAGGTAAAAAGGATTTACCAAAAAAATGGGTTTATAGGCTGAAAGAGGAAGATGAAGGTAAGAAAAGATTTAAAGCCAGGTTATTTGTAAAAGGATTTGCATAGAAAAAGGGCATTGATTTTGATGAAATATTTTCTCCAGTTGTTAAAATGACTTCTATTCATACTGTTTTAAGTATTGTGGCTATTAAAGATTTTCATTTAGAACAACTTGATGTTAAAACAACCTTTCTCCATGGTGATTTGGAAGAGGAAATATATATGGAACAGTCACAAGGGTTTGAGGTCAAAGGTAAGGAGAAACTAGTGTGCAGATTGAAGAAAAGCTTATATGGCTTCAAGCAAGCATGTTAGAAATGGTACAATAAATTTGATAGTTTTATGGTGGAGAAAGGATAAAACCAATGTATTTTAAGCCATTGTGTTTACTTTAAGAGGTTTGATGATGATAGCTACATTATTTTATGTTTATATGTTGATGATATGCTTGTAGCAGGGTCCAACATGGATCACATAAAGGAGTTAAAACAATAGTTATCAAATTCATTTTCTATGAAAGATTTGGGGGTATAAAACAAATCCTTGGTATGAAGATTACAAGAGATTGGAAAAACAAAAAAATGATTTTATCTCATGTTGATTATGTTGAAAAGGTGTTGTAGAGATTTCATATGGAGAATGAAAAAGCTGTTAGCACACCTTTTCCTAGTCATGTCAAATTGAATAAAGATATGTGTCCTAAGACACAAGAGGAGGAAGAAAAAATTTCCAAGGTACCATATGCTTCAGCTATAGGTAGTTTAATGTATGCCATGGTATGAACAAGACCAAATATTGTACATTTCGTAGGATTTGTTAGCAGGTATATGAGCCATCCCAGAGTTGATCATTGGAATGCGGTAAAATGGATTCTCAAGTATTTGAGAGGTACATCCAATAAATGTTTATGTTGTGGAGGCTCTAATATTAATTTAAAAGGCTATGTTGACTCAAATTTGGTAGGGGATATAGATAATAGGCTGAGTACTACAGGTTATGTATTTATAGTTGGTGGGACATTAGTGAGTTGGATTTCTTAGTTGCAAAAGGTAGTTGCTTTATCCACCATAGAGACAGAGTATGCAACTACAATAGAGACAACAAAAAAGATGATATGGCTGCAAATTTTCATGGAAGAGTTGGGAAAATGAAAGGCTGCAAGTTACTTGTTTATGGATAGTTAGAGTGCTATACATCTTGCAAATAATTTTTTCTTGCACTATAAAAACAAACACATACAATTGAGATATCATTTCATTCGGTCAGTGTTGGAGGATGCATAAATCAAGCTAGAAAGTATACATACAAATGACAATCTAGTGGATATGTTTATGAAGGCAGTGACATGGGAGAAGATGAGCTCCTCTTCAGCTTCAGTTGGCCTTCAAGGTTGAATTCAAGTAAAACAGAACAACATGGTCCAAGGTGTTGATTTCCAGTGGGAGTTATAGGGGCAACAGTGTTTTGATCAATCTCCAAGTTGGAGATGGTATGGAGTGGATTCTAATCAGTCTCCAAGTGGGAGATTGTTGTGTTATGGAGACCAATCAAACTCAGATAAAATATTCATTAAATAATTTTCCACACTTATTAAATATTAAATGTTGGAAGTGATTAGTTACAACTGGAAGTGTTTAGTTGTCTATGGACAATTGGAAAAAGTAATTTTAACCACCCAAAGAGAGTGTTTTATTGGGTGCATAAGGCAGACCCAATGGCCACACTTCATTGGTAATTAATGGTACATGTGTGGGAGCATATTAGAACACTCAGGGATGAGTTTTGAGATGTGTAGGTTGTAAAAAATGTTAGTAGAAAATCACATAGTAGTGGCTGGAAAAATAGAGTAGAAGCCACAGGTACCCGTAGCGATGGCTTTGTAAAACCAACAAGTGAAAAATGTGATTAAAATGTTGTTGCATGTTGGTCATGGCTTTGCATGTATTTTCATTTCATTTTAAATGTTATTTTCTAGGAGATTAATATATTTTGGACCCTCTTATTGGTGGATGTAGTCCGGATTTGGGTGAACCATGTTAAATATTTGTGTTGTCTTCTTGCTGCTATATTTTTTTGTTTGTTTTTTATTTCTCTATTTTATTGATCAAATTTGCATTTAACTAATTGAAATCTAACTTCTAACACTAACATTGTCTTTTTTTTCCAAGTTTTCTTACTTCTTGTCAACTCTCCTTCCAACCTCCTTGAAGGATCAACATTGTGGATGGATCTACTATTCATGATGATAATCTTCTTCTTTCCAATTGGTATTTAGAGTGTAGATTCACCACCTAAATTAATGGCAATAATATTTTTGTCTTCAAGGTACTTTAACATACCTTGTTTAAACTTGAAAACTTTCTCAAGACTACTTTTAATAGATCGAATTGAATAAATATTTGACTCAATCCACTAGGACATAGATAATTGGGTAGAATTCCTTCTATCCCTAATAGAGTCGCCAATCTACTGGTGTTTCCAACTGATTTTCTAGGTTTTCCTAATGATTAGCTACTTATTATACACAAAAACCCTAGGTTAGTGGTCAATGAACATGAGATAGTTTCACAATTTCTCCTCCACACTTTAGGCTCTACAAAACCAAGGTAGGTTTCGTTATAAAATCATCCAACAACTATAATATGAAATGATGCTTTTGATAACATATTCTTTATAGTGACATGGTAAAGGTATCTTGATGGGATAAATCATCCTTGACACCTACTATACTTTCTATGATTCTTTGCAATGTGGAAATGAACATAAGACAACAAAATTACAAAAATAAAAGGTTTTGATTATTATTTTATATTTGATTCTATCAAATATTTAAGCTTTAGAATTTAGATTAACCAGTGCCTTATCCACATAGAGTCTAAAATGTAGTAGAACTCCTACAACAGACCGACCCTTTGTATTTTGATAACCTTACTACCTTACAACAAGAAACCAAAAAATAAACAATAGTATCAAACAACTTGAAGATACATATTACAACATCATAACACTAGATGGATGAACTAAAAGAAAAAAAACTTTGTTGCTTAAATAGAAGTGGATAACTCATACATCATAAAAAAATGTGAATTGTGAACCAAAAGATAATCCTTGATTATATTGATTCAAGATTAATGAGTACAACAATGAAGAGAATGAAAAAATTAATATACACCATAAACTATAATGCTATGAGAATTTAGGTCATTTTTTGTTGTTACAAAGAAAACTTTATAACATTTCCTTTATGAGCTTCTGGGGAATGAACTATATAATCTAAGACCTATATAAAGACTTAAAAGAAATAAGAGGTAGAACCCCTTGAATGAGGCCCAAAATTTCCTTTTATAGGAACAAGGGAACCAACAAGCAAAAGGCCTCATTTAATCACCAAAAGTAGTTCAAAATTTTTAATGGAAAAATGTGGTTCAAAACCATAACAACCACTCCAAAAGTAGTTGGGGATCAACTGCAACATTAAAGTCAACATGTGGTAGAAGATCTTCAAAATTACTCCTTGCAGTAGATAGGATAGTTATGATATTCTCTATATGATAGGCCCATGCAGTAGTTATGTCTAGTGTTTGGAGAATGATTGAAATGCAACTGAAGTTGCATCGCCCTATTCTTCCATGGGCCATACTTGCTTTGCTAGGTGTCAATCCTTGGTGGAAAATAGCTATTGAACCTCTCCAAATGTGCCCTGTATTCATTTCCAATAAAAACTTGCACCAAATTTGGAAAACCAGTCAAACTAAAATCCCATTTGGTGAGAGAATCTATACTGGTATTCAATTTATTAGCATCCACCCCCCCCTCCTTATTTATCTTATTATACATGGGGTTGAGGAGGTTGGAAAATTTTGTTCTCCATTTTACACATGCCACCATCTCCCCCTCATTTACCAAAATTGGAGGCATGTAAAATTACTCAAAACCTTCAAAGGTACCAAGCTCCCTCTTAATTAAGTCCTTGTATCTATTGTGATGACTCATGATTTCATCCAACTAACTTGACTCCCTCAAATTTTTTGACATCAAATTGTTATCAAAATTTAAATTATTACCCAACAATCTCAACAATTCAACATCTTGCGACCATTTGATATGCATGCATTTCAATCTCATCCATTCTTGGTTGTGAGAAGAGAAATCATCCTTCAATTTTACATAATTGTCCCATACTTTATCCACATGGGAGAGAATCCTAGATAACCCGTACCCCAAAATGTTTTCCACCAAATCAGATATCCTCTTTGTAGATATCTCCCTAGTTGTTATGACCTCTATAGTGCTCTATTTTAGCTTCCCCCTTAGCCTTTTTACTTCTATCTCCAATTCATTTCTATTTTGTCAGGCGAAAGCATCCTCAATTTGCTATGGAGGGGCCAATGATCCTTAGAATGCATTGAGCCTTTGCTCAAGGTTTTGATTTAGGAAATTTTCCCTTTCTAGATCAGTTTGAAGCTTCTTAATAGTTTCCTCTATGAAAAGAGAAACATTGACTGTTAAGAAAGCTACTTGTGTGGAACTTGTATCTCCAAACCTCCTCAACACAAGGTGTCCAATAAGCTCATTTGGTTTGGATATGACCTATGGCTTACTGGTCTTTGGGAAAATGTACCATATAGCCAAGGTCTCATGTCTAGGGTGGAATCCATACCTAAAATATAAATCCTTAGCCTACTCCTTAGATCCCAAAATTGGAGCCTCACCCCACTGTTTCCTTATTTCATTAAAGGAAATAGCTAAGAAGATGTCCCATCATGGTAGTAGTAAACAACCTACCTGTTGATGGGTGTTTTTGCACCTCTCAACACAAGTAGAAGATAAATGCTCTACCTCTCTTGAAAGGTAACTTTTTGCAACTAAGTTTTAGAAAACTACCCCAAGGTCTCTCGGGTGTTAGGTCATGAATATGAAAAAATAGCTCAGTGTTGATGTGTGATTTTCTGGTAATCACAAAGGACCTTTATGGTTCACAAAGCATGGATTTTCATGGGTCTATAGTTTCAGAATTCTAGAAATTATCAATAGTGACAACAAATACTAGAACAATAGTATGAAACTATTCTTGTTCATCAAGTATGGCATTGTTATGATGTTGGGAACTTATGTTTCATATAGATTTAAAAGAAAAGTAAAAATATTGAAGGGTTTATAGGTTATCCTAAATCTAAAACTATGATCAATATTAAAAATGAATGATATTGTAGTAGATGACTTCCCAAATTGAGTTTTACTTAACCAAGAATCATCTATAGTATGCCAAAATTAGTGCAATCTTCTAAGGTTCTTTGCAGATTTTTAGATTGTAACATTGACCTATTTAGCATGAACATACAATTAAACTTAGGTGTAGCATATAAAGGAGCTTAGGATAACTTTATAGAGAAATTTATCATCAATAAACTACTAAAAGTGTGTTGGAAGTGCATCAAATACTACAATATACATCCACCATTAAAGTTGAACATGAACTACAAGCTAAAAATAAATTTAGACAAAATTGAACAATGCTGAAATAAACATTTGGAGGCTAAATCATGTACACATAATGAAAAATACACAAGAAACCATCAACTTCAATACTTTTCTTATATATTGCAGCAAAATTCCTTTACACAAAAACACATCTCCCTCTTTGAAAATGAGAGGATTCCCCTATCTATAGTTTTCACAAAGTAGAATGAATGGTCAAGATTACTTTACAATGAATGGTATAGATTCATTTTAACTTAGGGTTTGCATATCACCACATGGGAGTACAAAATTTACAATATAAAATAGACTATTTTGTATTTTTCCTTATTTTTTCTTGTAACTAATTTTGTATTTTAGCTACTTTAACAAATACTCATCATCTATAACAACATGAAGCTTATCCCATTCAATGAAATCAGATTTGGAGATGCGGAAGGTGACTCTTTTGAAATCCTCTGCCATTTCTTTGTAATGCTGCACACATGAGTCCACTGCCTTGATCAACTACTTTGATTCTAAGAAGGCCCATGCAACAAAATTCATAAAGTTTTCTGATAAAGTATCGCCATCCCCTTTTTCTATATTCTTATTAAATTCTCATTTCACTATCTCTCAATCTAGCTCCAATGTTGGCATTGCATATCCGGTTACCAATTTTAAGAGGCTATCTACCTCATCCAAGTGAGCAACAACATGCTCATGGAGAACATCTAATTCGATCAAAGAATTATTAAGGATCCCTTTTTTGAATTCACAATTAATTAGCCATGCATTTGTCATCCAATGGTCCTCTTTGGAAAAAGCCAACTCCTTTTCCTAGATTGCCTTAGATAATTTTAGAATTCTTTATAGCTTGGGGTATGTAATTTTTTAAAGATCTAGGAAACATTTACAAGTGTTTGCTTCCTTCTTAACCTCCTTTTGTAGGTCTAGATAATGATTGTGCATTTTGACTGCATAATGGATACCTTTTTCACCCATGTCAACAACTCTTTTGAACCAATCCAAGGTGGACTTGGTCTAGTTCTTCATATTTTCTATTTTATTGATTTCTTCTTTTGACAGCAAGGCAAGTGTCGGTGATTCTATTGGAGCTTCCTCTCCAATCATGGTCCATTTTTGTATGTAGGCAATCAATTCTACCACTTGTGCTTTCAATTCCTCCTTCATAGATTGATCCTTGTTCATTTGCTAGAGGATTGTAGAAACTGACTCCTAAAATTCATCAATCTTTTGGATTTGGATGCAGGTCTCAAATTGATGGTAGTCACCTTATAGTCCTTTCCTTGTAGGGTGTCTATGTATTTGTTTGTAGTTGGGGTTGCTACCTGTAATATCCTAGAGCTAGAGGCATCTGTAGTGACGTGAGACCTAATCTTTTGTTTCTTCTTTTCTCAAATCTCCACCTATGTTCTAGCTAGTATTTCCTCCTAACGAGCTTTGAGATCTGCGAGAACAAGAGCTTTCCTCTTGAACTATTGCTCTAGCAAAGAAGAGACTTTTGTTTGATGGTCAAGAGATGTAGTGGTGAATTCATTACTTTCCCCTACCTCTTGATCTTTTTAAGGCTCTTCCTCTTCATCTCTAGGAGTGTCTTTGATGTTTTCCTCTTCTTTGTCCTACTCCTCCTCTTGCATTGTGGCCTTCCCTTTATCAGGCTCAACTAATTCTTCATCTCTTTCACTAGTATCTTGTTCTTGTGTTACCCCTTTGGTTTCTTCATGCTCAATCTCAATATTTTTGTTGGGTTCAACATCTCTTTTATCTGTATCTTCTTCCTATTTATCCTGCTCTCCTTCTAGAGGAAATTTTTCATGTTGTAGGCCCTTGTCTTGGCTATTTTTTAGGATCATTAATTTTCTCCACATCGACCTCTATGTCAATCCACTCTTCCTCAGAGTGATTCTCCTCTGGATTTGCTTCTGTGTCATTGTGTTCTTTTTGTTGGTCATCCTCAGGCTCTTGGTCTGAGGTTTCTACCTCATTGAGGGTGTCAAACCCACTCAAGTCTTTGTCCTTGGGAATTTGTTTCCATTCTTCATCTGAGGCAACCTCATCAAGATCAATTATTAAAACCTCCTCAACATGCTCATAATAGTCATCTCATTCTGAGTCCTTAGTCTCTTCAATGACATCAATTGCTGTTATTTCTTTGGGTTGTTCCCCACTTAACCTTTCCATTTTTTTGGAGATCTGCATGGTAGCCTCCATTTTAGGTGGCTCGGTTGGAGGTGGAGGGAGGGATAAGGTGACAACAATTTGAGCCATAAGCATTTATACTTGGGGATTTAGAATGACCGTAGAGAACTGAGGTCACACATTTTGCAAATATGAGGCAAAGGTATCAAGAAAGGTAAAAAGTGCCATAAAGGTTGTAGGTAGAGAAGGTGGCATAGTGGAAATAGTTGGCAGTGGAGGTAGGAGTGAGGAAGATGATAGTGGAGAAGTGGTGGAAGAGGAGGAATCAAGAATGAACACGAGAGCAGTCAGAGAAGTAGAGGTGAGGTGGATAGAGATGTCCATAGTGGGAAGAGATGATATAGGCAATGATTGATGAGTGGAGGAAGATAGGGTAGTGACAGTGGCTGATTGAAGTGCATAGGTGGTAGTTGGGGTGATCGTGGTTGCTTAGCTTCTTCCTCTTCTTGGGGTGGAGACCCTTCTTCTTTGATAACTAACATAATAGGAACAAAGGTTCCTGTTCTCTTAGGTTTCTTTTGTGGCCTCTTCCCTTCAATAGTCTTTTTGGTATATACATTTTTCTTTGGATACCATTTTGGTGTGTCCTTTCTTTTCCTGGATCTGATAACAAGTGGAGACTTAGGATCTTCCTCGGAAGAACCCATAGTGATTCCACTGTCTGTTTAACTTTTTATATCATCTTCGAGCTCCCTATAGGTTAGCTCCACACCCTATTATTGCAATTGGGCTATTTGATAATCTAGCTATTTCTTGGTTCTATGTTCCAGCGAATGAGTAACAATGTCCAAATCCTTAACTTCTGGCTATGCTCAGTCAATTACTGGAAATGATACATTGGCGAGAGCATTGTATCTCATGTTAAGAAAATTATCATCTTCAACAACTTGGTTGAGGATTGGGTATAGATTAATGGATTTTACAAATTTAGCAGTCATTCTCCTATAGTACCACCTTCGGATCTCATGGTCATCATCATAGTTAGCCTAGAAATATTCAATGTTCGGCCTATGGGCATACTACCTTTAAACCTGATTCTTTAATTTTCCAAGAGGATCCAAGCCTCCCCTCTCCATATGCAGTTCCAAGTGGTATTCTACAAGCTCTTTCTTGGAGTACTCTACACATGGGGTAGCAAGGTAGGAATGCATCCCTTGTCCAAATGCAATGAGGTATAGGACCCTAGCATGGTTCTTGTTATAAAATAAGGTATGGGTGGTTTGTAACTACCAGGTGAACTCCAACAAGATGATTTTTTCATTGGGGTATTGGGGTAGCCGGTATGGGAATCTCAAGAATCCCTCAGCTCTTATGTATGTGAATTTGGGAAACTAAATGAACTAGTACCCAAAGCCCTTTACCAACACCTTTGTGTTGTGAGACATTCTCTTATGATAATATCCTACCAAGGTCCAAATAATGTGCATGATAAAAGCATCTTTGATCCTCCTATAATCCTTCTTGAAATTTTTTTATTGGAGTTGCGAGTAACAATCATATATTGGATTTTTACCTTTCTTCTTTCCCAAGGTACCAACACAGTCTAATCTATTGTAGGGGAACTTCATAGCCAATAGGTACACCAAATAGGATTTCATGTAGAACGCTAAAATTTTCTTTACTGTAACAAATTGTTGGCACAAATTTTTACTGATGATTTTTGCTCAATGAAACTAGGCTTCTCCTAAGAGTATCTCTTCAATGAAATAGAACATCCACTCCTTGAAGAGTGAGGAAGTGGGAAAACCCATCACTCTACTCAATAATGTTATGAGGTCATTGAACTCTTCCACAAAGTCACTTCGGTATAGCTTTTGGGACACTTTATTGGCACTACCCCCCTTCTCAAGGAACCATGTTTGATTAATAGTTCTCTTGTAGTCTATGGGGTCCAATTTCCATATAGTAAGGGCATATCCTTTCTTGATCTCTTCCATTTTATCAAGGGGATGGAAAATGTCTTTCTAATAGACATGGGAGTTAGATCAACTAGTACCCTCCTGTTGACCATGATTATCCTCTTGGTTTGTGTATGGTTAAATTATTGGCATGAGAAAATAAACTCTGGAATGATTAGGGTAGGAGGAAAGCTTGCTACATTTGCAATTCCACTATTTTTAATCCTCAAAGCTTCCTTAGTTCTTGGGCTGACCAAGACCCTCTGCCTAAATTCATCATTGCTAACATGACCCAAGTCTTTGTTGGTTACTTTTTTCCAATTGGATGTGATCTTCGAGGTACACTCAATTCCATGGAACTCGTACTTCATATTGGCTTCCTATTTTCCTCTTAGAGTTCTCACAATATTCTTGCTTTTTCAGTTTTCTTTGCTAGCTTCTTTGTCGGTTCCATAAATCTTGCACACAAAGCATGCAGTAAGTGCTTCAATAAATTAGGAGGGAAAAATATTAGTTAAATCATTCCAATATTTCATTAAATGCATCCACATACCTTGAGAAGGTCAATACATTCATCAAAGTTTCATCATTTCATGCTCATTTGTGAAGTTTGTAGGTTTGTGGGTTTGACAGTTTGGGTTTCTACCTAGTAGAAGCCACCAAGGTAAATGTCATTAGGAACAGCTTAGGGAAGACAAATTTCTGCAAACAAAGTTTTGATGAGGAATATTCACAAGGTTTAATAATAAATAAAATTTAAAGAAAACCTATTCAACACATGGGGAAATATGTGTTGGAACATTTGGCATCATTTTCCTTGGTCAAAGTGACCTCTCAAGTTCATGTGGAGATTGGTGATGCAGAAGCTGTAGGGTTGGAAGCCATTTTAGTTTTTTTGTAAGGAACATATTTGAGGATGCAATTATCATAGGTGGAGTTCCACATGAAGGAACCCACAATGCCTTATTACTTGGCCAATTTCACCTAAAGACCTCTTATCAAGTGGGGGGAAATCATGTTTGGTCTTGAAAAATTTATCGTTTGGTCAGTTATGGAAATTGGGCATGAAAAAGCCATGAGGTGGGGCTCTATTAGGAATTTTCCATTAGATAATTACTTAAGGTCTGTGACATTCCATGGACAACGACCCAAAAGGGTGGACTTGCAGAGACATTTTGACTTGTGACTTTAACCTTGTTTTATATTTTCATGGTGAGATCATCAGATCTAGGTGTTTTTGGATGGTTGAGGGGCAGAGGCCACCCAGTGGAGCACCATGTATAGGTTTTCCTTAGAGAATAGCTAAGGAAAGATGGCTCTATGTAGATGACCACTTGCAAGAGCAGACTCGAAAGGTCATCTTGGCTTAGCAACTTTGATGCTTGGTTTGAGGTTGATATTCATGAAAGCAAATAGTGTGGAACTAGTAGGGCAGGAAGCTGTGAGAGCTTTGTCATTAGCAATGGCCAAGGGGATGTGGTAGTCCACAAGTAGAGACCCGCAAGATAATCCCCATAATGACTCAAAGACTTGGTCAGTTTGATGGTGTGTTTGATATAAGACAATGATAGGGTGGAACTTGCAAGGTGACGAGCTATGTTGGGTTGGTCATTAGGGATGGCGAAGGTAGAGTAGAGTTCCAACCACAAACACCCACTCTAGGGAACCCATAAAGACACATGGACTCAAGGTTTTCATTTTGATCATGTTGTTTGGAGAGGCATCAGAGGAAGGATAGGTAGAACTCAGAGGGTGGGAAGCCGATAGGGCCTATCCATTAAGACATAGCTGGGGAGGGACAAACCTTCGCAACAATTGGTTTTACAAAACTCTTAAATGTGCATTAGTCACTTCTTTTTCAATTTAGGGCTTAGTGGTTTAGATGTGGGGAATTGATGGAGTGGGGGTCACTATTTTTTTCCTTGCTTTAAATGAAATTTTGGGGATGGGTTTCCCAAATCGATGAACCTGTGAAAGGAGTGGTGAGGATTTTAATACCTAACTCTAGGGTTTGAGCTTAAATTTGTGAGTTCAAATCATTTGCATCTTGAAACCCTTTAACATATAACCTCTAATGGTTTTAACAATATAGAAATCGATCATGGGGTCAAGTGCATACCTGAATCACACCTATGGAGGAGGTAGAAGATGCTTTGATCCTCAAATCTCTCAACGTACGCAACATCTCTTATATCTCTCCAAATTCAAAATTCCTCAGTGAAAATGATAGGTGGGGCTTATATTTATAGGCGGTTAGTCATAAATGTAGGGAATAAATGGCAGGTTTTGAAGTTTGTGTGGTTGGTGGAGAGTGAAAACTCGACAAGCAGAAGGTGCTAGGTTGAAGGTCATTGTGGAAAAGTGACACATGAAAGCAAGATGTAGAAATTCCATCATGGGAAGGCGGGGGAGAAATGTCATTAGAAATGATGAAGAAAAAGTGGAAATCGATGAAGGGAAACCCACAACCTGATACCCGTGGATGGTAAAGGATAACACGAATTCCACATGGCGGAAACTTGTATGAAATTTCCCGCAAAACATTGAAACTTCTTGAAACTTGGGTGAATGACCTAGTCAAGATGGATTTAAATTTTTTTAAGGCATATGACCATCCTAATCTCAAAAATAGGTGCAAAAAAGTTAAGGCAAATGTAAACCATCCTTCTAGAGGTTAAAACGAAAAGAGGGGGTCCTCGGTCCAAGTGGGGTGTGTGTACAAAAGGCACAACACTACCCTTTTTACCAATTCTCTTCCCTTCTTAGGGGTCATCCCTTATATCCCCTCATTTACTCTCTTATAAAACTCTTCAATGGTAGCATTCCTCTCCTTAAAAAAGCTACTTGTAATGAGAGTTTTCCTTAATTCCTCTCCCTTATTCTTGAGGAATAGGTCCTTGAACTCTTGGGTATTGATAAAGGCCTCATCACTCAAAAATCTTGGCTAGTCATTTCCCTGATGTCATTAATGATATCACCCCTATTTGAAAATTGATAATCATCCTATCATCAATGGGTATCTCAATGAGCATCCTAGGGGAAGGAATTTCTTGTTGGATGACCAATTCATCTTCATCAACTTCCTCAAGATCAATGGGCTAATCAAATAGAGGTCCCACACTTGGATTAATAACTTGTAATGGGGTTACTAGTTGGGGTCTCTCTAGTACTTCTTCTTTGGATGAGGAGGAAGCACCTGAAGTTCTTGGGGGTATTTAAGGGACATTGGCAAAAAAATGGCCAACATTGTCTAACCTAATCATCATCTTGACTATGGGGTCCCTTATATGAAGATATGACCCCTTGAGAGATGGACCAACTTTCATTCTCTTGTTCTCTGCAATTTGAATCTTGACCCATAGTTCTCTTCTATTTATTGCCAAGCTCTCTGAAGAGAAGTCCCTAATCAAATTCTTAATATTTTCAGGCACATTATGGTAGGTTGACAATTCATGAATCCCTCTTTCCTTATGGATGTAGCCTTCTAGATCAAATCTATTCAATTTATCTACCTTCAATTTTTAAGTGAGAAACTTCTTTGGGATTAGATCCATGCCATACCTTATTCAAAGCCAAAAAAATTAAAATTCCATAATAGCAGGGAGAAGGGAATGCTTTGTTTTATTCTTAAAATGAACCTTATTAGATTCATTTAGTTGCCACATGATCTCCAAGAAAGCTAATCTATCAGGAACATATTTTCAAAGCACATGGGGTGCAATTGGGGTGCCAAAAACCCTTATTATAGTAGCATTTGAGTAGAAGAACCAATCACCCTAGTTATGATCAATCTTATCTCTAGGATGAGGTTGTGAGGCCTCAAGAATCTTTTCACCTCCTAAGACAAACCCCAATTGGTCAGTAAGCCTAGCCCCTGCCTTAGAGGTTTGACAAAAATCTCCTCAAAAGAAGCATGATTTGAATATCTTCAATCCTTTTCCCACACATATGTCCATTCGTGGATTGGTAGAAACACATTCTTTTCACTAGTGGCCTTGAACTATAGTTGTGGTGTCCATACTTGCTACCTTGCATACAAAATCATATGTAGTAGGAGATAATATTTCCTAAAGATTATTGGACTAGTGGGAACCCTTTTTATTGCACACAAGGACTTGTGTGATTGATTTGTAACATACCCTATAAATTCATAGGGTCTATTCACATACTTTCTTTGAATATCCACTACCAAGACCATCATAATGATAGGGATTTGGATTTTTTTATCTAACCCAAAAACTTGCAATAATGAGAAATATGTTTTTGGAAGTAGGGCTTGAAGATTTCCTAGGAAAAGGGCTCCAAATCATCCTTTCCAAACCTCTGCCATTCCTTTCTTGTCCCCTTTGGTTTAAAACATGGTAGCTATTTTACCTTATAACTATCTCTATTTATCTCATATTCTCTGTTTAGTGCAGTGCACCCAAACCAATTGGAAATCTTGCATTGGGGTCCAATTGAAATGCCCTGCACACTTGATCTCTTTCCAATGACAACAATCTATGGCTAGTGGAAGTGAGTAAAAACCTAGAATTAGGGTCATGCCATAACCAGTTGCCTTATCAATTTTGTAATTATGAAGATGTTAGGTACCACCAACTTTCATAACCCTAGATTCCAAATGTTGTAAATTGGCCTTTCTACATAGGCCTTTCTATATGCATCCTTGAACAACACATATCCTTGTTTGAGAATAATGGGGTCTCTTCACCTAACACCCTAGTCCAAAAGCTTATCTATGACACCACCAAACCCTGGACCCACCTTTGGTAATTTTTACAACCCCAAAAGTAGAGAAATTGTCTCATCCTTTGGTGTTCTTTTCTTCCCAGCTAAAGTTCCATCCATTTTGTGTGGTTACAGAGGACTAGGGTTTAAGCATCGTAGACTAGGGTTTTACAGAATTCCTTCCAAACAAGGGTTTTGAGAAATTTTTGATTAAAAAAAAAATTCTTGACTTTGAACTGGCAACAATCTCCTTCACTACTTGAATTTTTCTTGAATCCAACAGATGATATCAAATTACTTACTTGCTTTAAGTTCCACAAAAAACCCTAGTTTCACACCTGAAAAGCCTTATTCAATCTAGAAAACTATAATTGCTCATTTGATCACTTTAACATTTGTGAGAAGAATGCATTTGGATATGAAATTTTATCCTTGACATCATGAATTCAGTTGATAACAATCCCATCCACCATTACCTTCTTCACATGCTTGAACACACAACTAGTGAGAGATGTTTTCCAAGTTTGAATGTGAACCATCAATCTCTAGATCAATGAGCATCATGCAGGTTTGAATTTTCCTATGAAAAGTGACAACCCTCCTTTTTCAGCATGTGGACAGGTGTATTTTTCTCACTCACAAAGTGAGGAAACAACAAAAGTGTTCCTCCAATGATAGAAGAACTCACTGCAAAGCTTCAAGATCTCGACACCTGTCATCATATTGCAACTTCACTAGAACAAAAGGTTGGTCCCACCATAGCCTTGTGAAGGATTGTGCCTTAGAGATAGGATTTAGAACATGTTCTAATTCATGTTACAATTTCATAGAGGAAATGTATTAGACTTGTTAGCACTTTGCAAAGGTAAAATCCTCACAAAATGTACATGCTAAACATATAGCTTAAAGTGAATAGGGAGAAAGGGGGACTAACCATAGATGAGGAAAAAAGGCTCAATGATATGAAAATAAAAAAATTGATAAACAACATTAGACTTTTGAAATATTTGGACATGTGTCACTATTTTGGGGCATTGTGAAGCTTGAAAAAAGAGAAAACCAAGCCTTAGCAAACCAAAGGAATAGTGTGGTATTGCGATACATGTATAGACCACCTTGAGAATGTTAGGGTTAGAGATGGAAGATCTAACAATTAAATGCAGATTTTATATAAAAATAGAGAAACTAAAACATACACAGAATAAATCATAACACAAAGATTTAACGTGGTTCACCCAATCCGGGCTACATCCACCAAACCACAGCCATCCAACACTTTTATTATCCAGTGTAAAACCTATTACAATATTGTGAATAATCGTGTTTTTCATCATACTGAAAATACCCATCCGAACCCCTTTTTACCAAGCTTAGAAGCTTCCAGATTTTAGGGTTCTACAAAATCAGATTTTTCTTTTTTTCATTGATTTTTCCCTTTTTCGGTGATCACGCGAAAAAGTCAGGGTGCCGGGATGTACAGTATACCATGGGCTATACAGTATAGCATGATCAGTCACCACATACCAACATAGAACCTAAAAAGCATTAGGAAGTAAAGTAAACAAAGCTTAACAAATGTTAAAATGGAATTTACTAGAAAAAGGGGATGGAGGACACATGACATTGATAGCCATAAGTTATAACTTAAGGATCAGTCAAAAATTGCACAATGCCAATGATTAAACATAAGAATGCTAGGGTTTTGTGATAATAGGGTTTTAGAAATCCCTAGGTTGTAGACCTAACAACCCTAATTCAACCAGTTGAGGAATACAAAACACTTTCCCACCATCTGAAATACATGAGACTATGAGAAAATTTTCAAGCCCCACCAGGTTTGAGGGTTGAGCATTTAAGGGATTAGGGTTTAAGGGTTGAGGGTTAAAAGACTATGGTTTAAGGAATAGTGCTGAGGGATTAGTAGAGGGGTGACGGTTGAGGGTTGAGATTTTAAGGGTTGAGGGTTGAGGGTTGAGGGATTATGGTTGAGGGTTGAGGGTTGAGGGTTTAGGGTTTAAGGTATAAGGTTGAGGGATTAGGATTGAGAGTATAATGTATAGGGTATAGGGTTGAGGTTTGAGGGTTGAGGGTTGAGGGTTTAAGGGTTGAGGGTTGAGGGTTGAGGGTTGAGGGTTGAGGGTTGAGAATTAGGGTTTAAGGGTTGAGGCTATAAGGGTTGAGGTTTTAGGGGTTAAGGGTTGAGGGTTGACGGATTAGGGTTGAGGGTTAGGGATTTAAGGGTTGAGGGTTTAAGGTTTGAGGGTTAAGAGATTAGGTTTTAAGGTATAGGTTTTACCTAGTTTAATGTATAGGGTAGAGGGATTAGGGTTGAGGGTTGAGGTTTTAGGGTTTAAGGTATAGGGTTGAGGGTATAATGTATAGGGTAGAGGGTTTACAGTTGACGGTTCAAGGACCAGGGTTGAGGGTTGAGGGTTGAGAGATTAGGGTTGATGGTTTAAGGTATAGGGATTAGTGCTTAGGGTTGAGGGTTTAATGTATAGGTTAGAGGGTTTAAGGGTTGAGGGTTTAGGGTTTAAGGGTTGAGGGTTGAGGGATTAGGGTTAAGGGTCAAGGGTCAAGCGTTTAAGGTTTAGGGTTTTAGGTATAGGGTTGATGCATTAGGGTTAAGGGTCTAATGTATAGGGTAGAGGGTTTAAAATTGAGGGCTAAGGGTCAAGGGATTACAGGTTTATGGTTTAAGGGTTGAGGATTAAGGGTTTAAGGTATAGGGTCGAGGGATTATGGTTAAGGTTTTAATGTATAGGGTAGAGGGTTTAAGGTTTAAGGGCTCAAGGGTATAGGGTTTAGGGTGTGGGGATTAGGGTTAAGGGATTAATTTATAGGGTAGAGGGGCAAGGGTTGAAGGTTGGGAGTTTAAGAGTTGAGGGTTGAGGGTTGAGAGTTTAAGGGTTGAGGGTTTAAGGTTTAAGGTTTAAGGTTGAGGGATTAGAGTTTAGTGTATAGTATTTAAGGTAGAGGGTTTACAATTGAGAGTTCAAGGTTGAGGTTTGAGGGTTCATGGTTCAGGGATTAAGATTGAGGCTTGAGGGTTTAGGGATAGGGATTAGGGTTAAGGGTTGAGGGTTTAAAGGTTGAGGGTTGATAGTTGAGGGTTGAGGGTTGAGGAATTAAGGGTTTAAGGTATAGGGTCGGTGGTTTAGGTTTGATGGCTTGAGGTTTGAGGGTTGAGGGTTGAGGGTTTAAGGGTTTAAGGGTTGAGGGTGTAGGTCTTAGGGATTAGGGTTGAGGGTTTAATGTATAGGGTAGAGGGTTGAGAGTTGAGGGTATAGGGTTGAGGGATTAGGGTTGATGGTTTAATGTATAGGGTAGAGGGTAGAGAGTAGAGGGTAGAGGGTAGAGGGTAGAGAGACTAGGGTTTAGGGTTAAGGGTTTATGTATAGGGTTGAGGGTTGAGGGTATAGGGTTGAGGTATTAGGGTTCAGGGTATAATGTATAGGATAGAGGGCTTATAGTTGAGGGTTTAGGTTTGAGGTATTAATGGTTTAAGGGTTGAGGGTTTAAGGTTTTATGGTTGAGGGTTGATGGTTTAGGGTTGAGGGTTGAGGGTTGAGGGTTGAGGGTTGAGGGTTGAGGGTTTGAGGGTTGAGGGTATAGGGTTAAGGGATTAGTGTTAAGGGTTTAATGTATATGGTTGAGGGTTGAGGGTTTAGGG
This sequence comes from Sequoia sempervirens, assembly GCA_007258455.2. NCBI lineage: Eukaryota > Viridiplantae > Streptophyta > Pinopsida > Cupressales > Cupressaceae > Sequoia > Sequoia sempervirens. Next base: position 280,440,219 of record VDFB02058242.1, on the reverse strand, counting down.
ATTAAGGGTTTCAAGGTTGAGGGTTTAAGGGCTGAGGATTGAAGGATTAGGCTTTAGGGTTTAATATATAAGGTAGAGGTTTTACAGTTGATGATTGAGGGATTAAGGGTTTAAGGTATAGGGTCAAGGGATTAGGGTTGAGAGTTTAATGTATAGGATAGATGGTTGAGGGTTGAGGCTTAAGGGTTTAGGATTCAAAGGGTTGAGGAATTAGGGTTGAGGGATTAAGGGCTTAAGGGTTGAGGGTTTAAGGGTTGTAGGTTGAGGGATTATGGGTTTAAGGTATAGGGTCGAGAGATTAGGGTTGAGTGTTTAATTTATAGGGTTGAGGGTTGATGGTTTAATGGCTTAAGGATTGAGGGAATAGGTTTGGGGGTTGATGGTTTAATGGTTTAATGGTTGAGGGTATAGGGTTGAGGGTTTAAGGGTTGAGGGATTATAGTTGAGGATTTAATGGTTGAGGGTTGAGTATTGGGGGTTGAGTGTTTAAGGGTTTAAGGGTTGATGGTATAGGGTTGAGGGATTAGGGTTGAGATTTTAATTTATAGGGTAGAGGGTAGAGGGTAGAGGGTTGAGGATTGAGGGTTAAGGGTTTAAGGGTTTAGGGTTCAAGGGTTTAAGGGTTGAGGGTATAAGGTTAATGTATTAAGGATTAAAGGTATAGGGTTGAGGGTTTAATGTATAGGGTAGAGCATTGAGGATACATGGTTGAGGGATTAGGGTTGAGGGGTTAATGTATAGGGTAGAGGGTTGAGGGTATAGGGATTAGTGTTTAGGGTTGATGGTTTAATGTATAGGGTTGAGGGTTTAATGTATAGGACCTAAAGGGTTTACATTTCAGGGTTCGGGGTTGAGGGATTGATGGTCTAAGGGTTGAGGATTTAAGGGATTAAGGGTTTAAGGTATACGGTCAAGGGATTAGGGTTGAGGGTTTAAAGGTTGAGGGTTGAGGGTTGAGGGATTAAGGGTTTAAGAGTTGAGGGTTTAAGGGTTGAGGGTTGAGGGATTAGGGTTTAAGGTCTAATGTATAGGGTAGAGGGTTTATATATGAGTGTTGAGTGTCGATGGATTAAGGGTTTAAGGCTTGAGGGTTGAGGGATTAAGGATTTAAGGTATAGGGTCAAGGGATTAAGGTTGATGATTTAATGTATAGGGTAGAGGGTTTATGATTGAGGTTTGAGGGTTTAAGGGTTTAGGGTTAAAGAGTTTAAGGTTTGAGGGTTTAAGGGTTTAAGGGTTGAGGGTTTAATGTATAAGGTAGATGGTTTACAATTGAGAGTTTAGTGTTGAGGGATTAATGGTTTAAGGTTTAAGGGATTGATGGTATAAGGTATAGGGTTGAGGGTTAATGTATAGGCTTGAGCATATAGGGAATTATGGTGAAACTTTATATCACACACAAATTGAGACATACATAGAACTTACTTTATATCATAATTTATCTAAGAAAGGTCTCATAGATGTACCTTAACCCAACCCCCTATTGAAACATGATGAAAGTTGGAAAACCTTTACAAAATCAAAATTTTCAAAATGTGAGCATGCTTTGAGAAAGTTGAGATTTGGTCATTTATAAATCAAGACAAAATGTGCTCACATTATAATGCAAGAACATTTTATCTTGCACTAAAAATGGTAAAAATGCAAGGGGACTCATGATCCAGGCCCACATGCTTTGTTATTCTCCTACTTTTGTGATTTATTCAACAAAAACAAATTTCATGCTATTGGGGAAAGCACATGCAATTTTTAGACATTCCACCACCTTTTATGGTTTTCAAACTTAGGAAGGAGGTAATAAAATATTTTTTACATCAAATTTCATTATATGAACTCATATTTTCATGTTTGTAGTGTTGCAATGTTAATTATGATTTTATTGTTCTAATTTAACATCATAGATTGGTTAATACTATAGTTTTTAGTAATTCTATTAGAGTTATATACTGAACATTGAAAAGGAAGAAACTCCGTGAAAATATCAAATTGTTAAGAAATTTGATGCAATAAGAAGAACACACTATACATAATTAATGGGTAGTTTCTCAAATTGAATCTCTAATTTTAAGGTATGTCAAGTCTTTCTACATGTGTTTTACATTTTCCTTCATTTTATTATGTTTCTTTATCACTTCTTATCATACATGCTTAATATAATGCTTTGATTTTGTTATCATGTTGACTTTGGGATTAGATTTTTCTAAGTACTCAAAATTATAAGTACTAAAAATTATAAATGCTCAACATACATAGCCTTAATCAAATGCATTACATTTTCCTAAGAGATTATATTATGTTTTATTAATATAATCAAATGCATCATATTAATCATCCTTATCTTAATAGTACTCAACACATACCCTTCATTAGAAGATAAAATATTTTCCTTGCTTATTGAGAAAATATATTGTTGGTTAGTGTGCCAAAATCATCACATCAAATTACTTCTCTCTTGTCAAATTGACTATGGGATGCCATCCCACATTAAATTTGTAAGGAGCATACAATCCTTATTAAGATATAAAGAAGAATTACATAAATTTTATATGGTGTAATGCTTGCATGTGTCATGGGGGTCACATTGTTTCTAACTCAAGTTCCTTATGTTTCATGATTCTATCTACATCAACTTTACATATTGTCATGCTTGCATATGTCATGCCACACTAGCTCCAACTCCATGATGCATCAAATATCACATCATATTACAAGTTTCATTATGATTGTCATAACCTTGTTAAGATAGGCTTTAACTTCATTAGGTCTTTCAAAATTTTCTTAGGACAGCCATAACTTCATTGGGTCTGTTATAAATTCATTATGATAGTCCTAATGAATCTATGACAATCATAGGTTCGTTGTGAGTATCATAAGTCCATTAGGACAATCCTAATGAATGTAGGGTAGATTATATGCATATTTATGGTAGGTCTATTTAAAATTTCACATAGTGGACTTTGTTGTGATAAAAATTACATTCACTATATTTTGTAGTGTTTCACTAAAAATTCAAAATGACATGATGCAGTTCCCTTAGTGGTGGTAAATGGACCATATTCTTAGCTGTACAATTTGATATGACATATTTAATATGACCATGCAATTTTATTCAACTTTGTGTGGTAAGTATGACCTACACTCTGATACTAATGTAATAACTTTGTACTCATGTGTGGGTGTGTAAGTGTTTTCAAGACCCATTTAGGTATAGTGATGAATCTCTATATGAGTATAGGCAGGTTGTTATAATCTTAACATAACAGTTTTAGTGATAGTAAATTCCCCCTTCAATTGGCTGTATACAAAGTATGAAAAAATTAGAGATGAAAATTAGTTTATGAAAACTACATGAAATCTAAAATTGAAAGCATGCAAGAACATAGATCATAAAAATTAATGCAAAAAGAATCACTGATAGTGCCATGTAACAATGAATATATATTGTTCATGATAACTATGAAAATCATATAGAAAATAGATAGTCGTCAAGATATAGAAGGTTTCTCCCAATAAGGGTAAACAAGTATGATATAATGTGTAGGTATATAGGAGATTATCATCAAGGTATATATTTTTTCCCTTAGTATAGGAAAATGAAAATAAAATATGGCCCTAGAGGTGAAATAGAAATCAACTAAGTACATATAGTTGGGTAAGGAATAGTCCAAGAGCATAACATAATGTGATAAGCATCATGTGATGGTTCCAAATTTCATATGGCATAGGAAGAACTTACTGCCCCTCTTTAACTTAAAGTTTTTCATTTTCTTGTTGTTGCATTTTTACAAATATACAATAAATATTGGGTAGATTATATGCAAATATATGCCCCTTAATTCACTTTGAATGGACTCTTATCTTGAAGATTGATGTATCCATGTCAACATTCACATTTTTTGAAAAAGATGAAACATTTGCAATAACTATATTCTTTTTTTTCTTTATTTTATTCTTGATATTTTTAAGGTTTTGATCTAAGATAGGCTTATCTTGTGCTTCTATTTATTCAGTCTCAATTGTAAATTTCATATTTAGGTTCTAGCCAAGTTGATCAGTAATAGTAGCACCTAGCTCTTGGGAATGACTAGTTGATAGTTAGACATTTCACTGTCACATTTCAACTTTACTTATGTAGAAAATCAAATCATATTTATAACATTTTATTTTTACTATCATGCTTTGAAAATTCCATTTTGTTAGTGCCCTTATCCTATTATATAATATTCAAAAAATTGTAAGTTTAAATGGTATCCTATCTAAAATTTACAAATCAAAACATAATCTTCAACAACTAAGTCATTTAAGTTTCCATTTAAAAAAACTAGTTAGAATTTTTAAACCTTGGATTGAATGTCTTATTGGCATTCACAGAAGAAATTTCATTAAATTTAGACAAAATCATCTCAAGACGTATACAAATTGAATCATATTACTCAAAAATAGTAGAGGGAGGATATGATATAAGAAACCAAATTTATCCAATTCTAATAATCTACATCTTCTCTTCGAGAGAAAAATAATAGTTCATGGAGTGAAAAGGGAAAATCAATCATTAGAGAGTAAGTCAGTAAAAAAAAGGCAGAATATTGTAACACATAATAATTAATGGAGACACTAGGATTTAATGTGTTGTGTAAGAGCGTACAATCCATGCCATATCTCACAATACTGAGGTGAAGTGATGGCGTTTGACTGAGGTAGAGTCGGCACCACCTATTTAAACGATAAGGAATTCCTCATAATTTCGTTGCATTGTTGTTGAAATGACAAGGCATTACTCATAATGTTGTGATGCCACTTTTGAAACAAGGCATTCCTCATAATGTCATTAGCACCACTATTGAAATGGCAAGGTATTCCTCACAACATCATGGTGTCACCATTGAAATAGAAAGTCATTCCTCATAATCTCCAACCAGCTCAAAGTTCCTATTTCACATGCTAGAACATTTTGGGCTACATTGCACCAATGATTTCTCTTAAGAGACCAAAGTGTGAAAGGGTAGAAAAAATTGATGAGTATTTTCTCAGAAACCCTGACACTTAGAAATTTTTTATCTAAAGGTACATGGTCACCTAGGGTCCCTCTACAACAACCTCTCTCAGTTTTTCATACCTCCAATCCATTTTTCCATGGTGATAAATTTTCAGTTGATGGAAAAAGCGTCAAATGCATGCAGTGTAAAGTTGCAAGGTGGTGTAATTTTTGTTATGTTCATCAATGTGACTAAATCAACAGTTCCAACATGTATGAGTGGGTAGGTTTATGTTGTTAAAGGTCCTATTTCAAACCCCAACATGCTGAAATGTTTCGGGCTACATTACACTAACGATTTCTCTGAAGAGACCAGAGTGTGAATGGGCAAATAACTTTGATGAGATGTTACTCAAAAATTGTGGAACTTAGCAACATTTTATCTAAAGTTACATGATCATGTAGGGTCCCTCTACAATAACCTCTCTCAATTTTTCATACCTCCAATCCATTTGTCTGTGGTGTCAAGTTTTAAGTTGATGGAAAAACAGTCAAATGCATGTAGTGTAAAGTTGTAAGGTGGTGTAATTTTTATTCTATTCATTGTGCAGCCAAACCAATAGTTCCAGTACATCTAAGTGGGTATTTTTATGCTAGGTAAGGTATTTTTTTGCACCGTAGCATGATGAAACATTTAGGGCTATATTGCACTATAAATTTCTCTTTAGAGACCAAAGTCTGAAAAGGTAGAAATATTTAACGAGTTGTTACTTGGAAATCATGGCACTTAGAAACATTTCGTTTGAAGTTATAAGATCATGTAGGCTTCCTCTACAATAACCTCTCTCAATTTTTTATACCTCCAATTCATTTTCCTATGGTGATAAGTTTTCAGTTGATGGAAAAAGTGTCAAATGCATGCAACATAAAGTTGCAAGGTGGTGTAATTTTTATTTTTTTCATCGTGTGACCAAACTAATAGTTCCAACACATATGAGTGAGTAGGTTTATCTAGTCAAGGTCCTATTTTGCACCCTAGCATGTTAGAACCTTTTGGGCTACATTGCACCAGTGATTTCTCTTAAGAGACCTAAGTACGAAAGGGTAGAAAAATTTGATGAGATGTTACTTGAAAACCATGAAACTTAGAAACATTTTATCTAAAGGTACAAGATCACATAGGGTCTCTCTACAATAACCTCTCTTGATTTTTCATATCTCCAATCCATTTTCCCATGGTGAAAAGTTTTCAGTTGATGGAAAAGGCATTAGATGCATGCAATGTAAAGTTGCAAGGTGGTGTAATTTTTGTTTTGTTCATCATGCAACAAAACTAATAGTTCCAACACATTTGAGTGGGTAGTTTTATACTAGGAAAGGTCTTTTTTCGCACCCCAGCATGTCAGAACATTCTAGGCTACATTGCATTGACAATTTCTCTTAAGAGACCAAAGTGCAAAAGGGTAGAAAACTTTGATGAGTTGTTACTCAAAATACATGGCACTTAGAAACATTCTATCTAAAGGTACAAGGTCATGTATGGTCCCTTTACAATAACCTCTTTTAGTTTTTCGTATCTCCAATCCATTTTCTTGTGGTGATAAGTTTTCAGTTGATGAAAAATGTGTCAAATGAATGTTGTTGGATGTTGTGGATATGGTTGCTAATATGTGGTTGTCATTGATGTCAACACTATTAGCATTTGGTGCATTGAAGATTGTATATGTTGAGGATATTGAGAAAATTGTAAAAGAAAGTATTTCTGGTTCCTTGTGGAATTGTGCAAGTCAAGAGGGCATTGTGTTTTGTATGTTCAAGATTAGTTGATGTGGATTTAAGGGTTTATTGTTGAATGCTTCTAGATCATCTACCAAAAGTTTCAAAGGTCTTCGTGAAGTTTTGAGTATATTGTGGACTGACAATATGTTGTTGGTCTTTGTCAGTGTTCCTGAATGAAGTTTGTGTAATTATTGTTCTCTTAGTTGTTGTGGATACTTCTCTATTGTTTCTTGGTGTTCTATGGTGTCTTTGGATCATTATCTATCTTTGTGGTGTGTCCACATTATTAGGAGAGTTCATGGTTGAAGATCTTTGTGCGCATGTTCAGTTTCTCTTGTTTCTAGCCGACATGTTGGTGGTAGCATGTTGTGGATCTTCAAGGTGCAATCAATTAAATTATTTTTGTGTTGGATATATTAATTTGGGTCTCCACTATGTTGTGGCTGACCTTGGTGGATTCGCATTAAAATTTTATTTGTAAATTTGGGCCGACGCTACAAATATATTTTATTTTTCTTTGGCCGACAAGATGGTGATGAAATCTCATATAGCGGATATATAAGAGTGTTTATGTGATTGATGGAGTGTGTGCTTTGTGTGCTCCTATGTGTGTAAGTATGAAAATCATTTGATTGTTGAGCAGAGTGTGAAGAAGAAGGTGCAAAGTGTGAAGAAGTGTTGAGCTTAATTGGAACTATAATTAGGCTTGTGAAGAAGCTATTCTCTTAGTTCACAAATACTGGATGGTTTTAATCCAAACCCTATTGTTGGACAGTGAGTCCTCTTTTGTAATTGAGCAGTGAGCTCTATGCAGTGTTCCTGAATACATGTGCATTCCCCTTATTATTTCTTTTATACTTCTAGCAGAGTATAATATTGTGGACTAACATCCAGGTCGTGGTTTTTCCCCAACAGGGTTTCCACACAAAAAATATTTGTGTTAGTTGTCTCTTTGATGTGTTGATTGTTTATGGTTAATTTCTTATTCATTAGATATGAGATTAAGTTAAGGTTAAGAAAGAAAGTTTTAATTTCTGATACAAATGATTCACCCCCCTTCTCAGTTGTGTGTCCTTGTTTTTCCAACACATGAAATGCAAAGGTTTAATGTGGTGTAATTTTCATTCTATTTTTCATGCGACAAAACCAATAGTTTCAACCTGTCCCTAGGTGGGTAGTTTTATGCTAGGAAATGTATGGTTTCACACCCTAGCATGCTAGAACATTCCAAACTACATTGCATTGATGATTTCTCTTAAGATACCAAAGTATAAAAGGGTAGGAAACTTTGACGAGTTGTTACTCAAAAATTGCGGCTATTAGAAACATTGCATCTAAAGTTATAAGGTCATGTAGGGTCTCTCTACAATAACCTACCTCATATTTTCATATATCCAATTCATTCCACTATGTCAACAATGTTTTAGATGTTCCAAAAAGTGGCATGTACATTTAGTAAAAAGTTATCAATAGGCATTGCTTACATTCCTCATCTCCTCACTGTAAACCGACATTTCAAACATGTTGGGGTGGCTACATAATAAGTCCACTTTATGATTTTTGGTCAACGTAGGTGTCTTTATAATCTTATGACTAAATAATCTACACCAAAGAACTAGTCTCCTCTGTTGCTTGAACTCAATGCAGTCATAAACATTTTGGTCAATATAGGAAAACATTTTTTTGGGATGAAGAAAAGTGTGGGCATGAAGAATATGTCTATAAAATTTTAGTGATCAACCAGCTAGAGTATGGGTACTTAAATATACTTGAATAAAATTATTGGAAACATAGTGTAAATTGTTTATACTTTGTCTTGAATAAAACTTGATTCCATAACTATATGTGAAAAATATGTCATCCAAGACCACAAACACATACTGGTGTAAGAAAGATAATAATTAACCAACAAATATAGGTAAAATGAATGTGAAATAAGTTATGAAGAACGTAATACACTTGGATTTTAAATATTTGAAGTAAACCCTCTACAAATATCTATTGAAGATTAGATTTATAATGCAAATATGGACACCATCAATAAAAAATATATGTATTAACCAAATAGCCATGTAGGATGCATCAATGTATGTCGATATAAGTATAACATATATAAAAAATAGCAATATAGTCTTACAAGAATGTCATATAGGCATACAATGTCACATATATGAAATAAAAAATATATGTACAAAAATTCCATATAGGCATACAACAAAGAACACTAATAAATAGTCATTCCCCTCCAGGTGAAGAAAATAGATCATGGACAACCTTTGATCATCAGGGGGGTAGAGATGCATATTAAAATGGTCTATTTTGAACTCGACGGCTGGACCTCCTATTTAATTCTTGATGGAGCTATACCTATTACAATAAAAAGTATAGACATTAATATATAGAAATTACATTATATAAAATGAAATATTTAACATAATAATCACTTACTACCTCCAAGTGATCGCTCTCCTCATTCACAATAGTAGTATTCTCATGCTATGGTATTGAAAAGCCCTATAACAACCATCCAAAATAAAAATTAAACTAAAAATCAATAATCATTTAATTTTTCAATAATAAATAGCTAAACCAACGAAAGTAGTTTGAAATTTACTAATCTGCCTCATACCCCCATCAAAGGTATCATTCTCTCTATTGCAGTAGAGACACTATGCTCCATTTCCCTATCAATATTGTGAGGAGTCTCTACTTGCATCATCTAAAAATAAAAGAACATTATTCAATTACGAAAACTAGAAGAGTGATGTAGGTCATGGTTTATAATGTATGATATAGTTAACAAAATTTTGAGTACTTATTGAAGTATATATTGCTTCATAGTTTAATATGTGGTTGTTGCAACATTGTGTTCCTTAGGATATGTTAATGTATCCAATTCTATTTCAAATCTTATTTTATGATCAAAAACCTTCATGAAGAACATGGTAAACAAAAGGTTGATAGAAGAGAACAATATTGCGTAGAGAACCAATAAGATAAAACACAATGCAAAAGAGCCTTATTGGGAAGTTTCTAGGTTGGTAGGAAGAAGTTGACAAAGGAAGATATTTTTATAAGGGTATCTTGCACAATAAGGGGTCTCATGAATGACAAGGCAACTTGATTGTAATAATAGAAGGAAAAATGACAGAGCAATGTGATAGTTAGGATCTAACTAAGGAGAAAGGATATAATATCTTATCCTCTTGGCTATGGACATAGTATTCTCATATTTTTAGTGTTGAAAAATGCACTCCTTTACATTTTCACACTATGTTTGCATCCCCTATGAATTGGAATTAATTAAGCTTCTAGTTTCTTGAATTATGCATTCCTAATCCTTATTATTCCTATTTTTTGAAAGGGAAACTGACTTTACAAATTTCTAACTTTAATTTAAACACCTTTGAAATTGTGTCCTAGATTTAGGTCCCATGACCTATTCACCCAAGGGAAAATGGGTCCTCCTTAAGTGCCAAGATCCAATTTTTAATATGTTTTTGGTGGCATTTTAATAATTCAAATTCAAGTTTCAAATGTTGGCTTATGGAATCTAATTTTTCAAGAAATTAGATAAACATGTATAAATATAAGGTTGTTTTATCAATTCAAACCTAGAACAAAAGAACACACTTCATGCAAGTATTGATAAAGAAAATATTATTGTCAAAAGCATTGAAGAGAAAAATTCTCAATCATCTACAACTTAATTAAAGATCATGTAATCATGTCAAGATTCATGTGTGTTCATATTATGTTTTGGAGTTAACATTGTGAGTAGGTTTTAAGCATTCAAGAAAGAATTCAAGCATCAAATCAAGCAATCGTTCAAGTCAATTCATGTAAGATCCAATCCTTAGAGAGATGTGTTAGACTTCAGTCCTCTAAGGGCAACCATTAAGTGTTTGGTGAGTTGTGATATAGCATTGTTCATTCATCAAATTCCTTTCATTTTGTCATTATTTCATTATCAAGGTTTAATTAACAAACCACGTTTTGACCAAGGAAAACCTCTATTCACCCAAAAACAAACATTTTCCCCTCTTTGTGTGTGTAGATTTGTAGGTGAAGAAGGATTGAAATTGGATCAAAAGAGAAATTTTATAAAGTTGTCAATCCATAGAAACTTACCTACAAAATTTATTTTTGACTTTATGATAGTGGAATCTAGAGAAATCGGGAGCTAAGATCTAGGATCAAAGGATAGTGAAATCAAAATTGGGACCCATGTACAAAGACCCATTCACCCTAGGGTGAATCTATCCTTGTAGGACACTCATAACCCATTTTTAGATCCTGGTACACATTAGTCTACCCTTCTTAGATCTGCCTGAAATTTATTTTTGTTTGTGCTATCCTTAATCTTTGAATTTCATGTTTTACGTCATATAATTGAGTTCACTAAATTTATTTTTTCTCCCAAAAGTGCATTTTAGTAATTACAAAATAGCAAATCCCCATCCCCATAGAGTTGACTCACCTCAAGGTTGAAAGTCAATTCCATCCTTGGGAGATCTCTTTTTCTAATGAAACTAGGAAAAGTGAGGGTGTCCTATGTCATCATTTCATCCACCCCTTACCATATTTCTTCTAATGTTTCAATATCAGTAAGAGTCTTCATGAGTATCAATTCAATTTCAAGGGTTTGCATGTTTCATGAAGACAATTTCAAGGTAAAGGAAAGTCACAAGATGAAAGTCCTAGGGACAATCATATCATGCAAGCAAGTGACAATATCATGATTACATAAAGGAGTCATGCAAACATTTGTTGATGTGAAGTGCGAATAATTTTTGAAGTGGGGATAAGATTTATGGAAATAATGTAAAGCATGATAGTGAGATGCATGAAAATAAGCAATAATAAGCATTATCAACTAAGAACAAAATGATGTAGTGATAGCAAGTAATGCGGGGATTGTGGTCCTAAGATCTTGATAAAAATTCACACCTATAAAGACACTCCATGATTTTCATAAAACCTCAACATTCAATTCATATTCATGGGTGAATCACAAAGAAGAGATAGCTAAGAAATGGAGTGAGATATCTTCATTACAGTGGACAGTGTAATATTCACAGAGGAAGAGTAATGATCACAATGATAAATGATGAATAAATGAAAAAAAATGAACAATAAAGGATATAGCATAAATAAAGAACTATAATAGGATAGTTACACAAGATTGAATATGATATTCTAAAGTCGAAAGATATACACTGATAGTCACATGTATTTCAATACCAAATAATACTTCAAGGGATAATTGTGGAAGATGATTTTTTATGAGATACTTTATATGTTTTCAACCAAGATACCTAAAGGTAAAGAGTGAATAACAGTCATGAATGTGGTAGTAATCACATGAAATCCAATGCTACAAGATAGTCTCATAGGAGAAGCAACAAATTTAGTACAATGGTATAAGAGGACCATGCATATTTTATTATTAAAGGATATTTTAGAGTGGCAATGACCTTTTAATGATCATATTCATAGAGGATAATCCTTGTGAAGGGATAGAAAGAGGGAATACATTTCTAAATGATAAGTGGATAGTACCTTGTCTATGGAGTAGATACCATTGAAGATAATTGATAGAATATGACAATATACAATCAAGAAAGAGAGCAGTCCTCTAAGGTGTCAAGCACTTCAAAGGTATAAATGAATTTCTACAGCCATAATGTATGAATGCAATAACATATTTATCATGATAATTATATTAAACATAGGACAAGGGTAGTAATAAGATCAATATCCTGAGCAACATTCATTAGCTCAATAGTGAGCAGAGAGATGGTATGCTACAAGCTAGTGATTCCACTAGCCTATATTTTTGGAGGTAAAAAATATAACAAATGAAATTAATAGATTATGAAGTGCATAACAACCTGAAATAAAATTAATTAAAAATTACAAAGCATACTTAAATTTTTTCTAGAATCTTCAAGTCATTAAACATTATTCAATTATGAAATACAAATTTTGTTATTTTAAAATTATAAATAGTTTGTACTATCTAAGTGAAACTTTGATGACCGCCTTCACTGGCATGTGTTGTTGTTGAAGCTCCAAGATTAACCTATTAAACATAAAAAATGAGATATAAGAATACCATTCATATAAAATTTAACTATTCACATGTAATATTTATATTTCTTTACTAGTTACATACCTTCATAGTACATGTGGTCATGTAATAGGGAGGTGGAGGACCACTAAAAATAGAGTGAATGCTATGAAATTGAAATTTGATTATAATAATTCAACTAATTTAGTTAATCTTGCATTTCAGAAATGAAATTTAATAAATTTAATTTAATGAACTTGCTAATATTTACCTAACTATCAAGGCCAAATGGCTCATTAAGGAGGGAATTTGTCACCACCATCTGATCAACTACATATGTACCTTGGGCACCTACATCTCGACTATGCATGGGGCCATAAACAAAGAGAAACCCACAAGATCAACAATAATGAGGTGGAACTCTACTCCTTGAAGACTCAATCGAATTACCCTGTGCTAGAGGACTAGTATGTTGTATGAGGCTCTAGATGAGGTAACTAATCAACTACAATGCATTGACCTCAACACTCTCCTTCACAATGGAAGGGATAGTCACATGCTCATATGTTGGTCTAGCAAGTTCTCATCTCGCTGACCACTATGCATTGATATGTTCCCCCACTTTGTCTTGTTCAAAGCCCCCACCTCTACCTTGGAAAGCCCCCACCTCTACCTTGGAAGTCCCACATGTCAAAATAGTTTGGGATTTTATCTAGCACAAACTTATAGTAGAATTTCATCAAAAAATATTGTGACATCTCATTGTTGTTGCATGGAGGATGGTAAAAAACCATCCACCACCTCCTCCAAAAATTGTTCTTTATCCCTTGGTGGTTGCACCAATGGATAGGGAACCTCTTTCTTGAAGGATGTAAAGGTTGATTCTTTCTAGGGTTTATGAATAGTGCACATAAGTCAAATTTTGTAATGTTTTCATCTTTAACTTATTTACAGGATAATTTATTTACATAAAATTCTTTAAACTCTCATCTCTTCTTTGACCAACTACTTATTTGCTTGCTAATTGAATCTAAATGTGATATTACCAATTCAAGTGATGAGAAAGGATCATTATATGTGAGGTTGAGCTTGCATGATCTTTCAACCTTTTAATTAACTCAATTTATTTTTTCCTATTTTCAATTTCCCCCATTAAATTTTCTTGAGTTCTTGGAGCATGTTGAGGAATTTTTAGAGGTGTTTGTTGGGGTTGTTCTTCAACAAGAATTTGGGCATGAGGTGAATCAGAATTTTAAGGAGGAATTTGAGGGTGGTTTGGAGTTGCATTATTATTTCCTAAAAATTAAATAAATTTACATCAAAAAACATATTAAATCTACCTATTTGATGCCAAATTTATGCAAAAAATATAAATTATTTCTTCAACCTCCCTGATGTCATGATGACATTTTCATGAAGATTCAATGAAGAATTCAAGTGGTCTTGACCTTCCAAAAGTGTGAATGTGTATGCGGGGATTTCAAGCCGCAGAGGAGAATAGATGTTGCAAAAAAATATAATGATCTTTTGTTTTTTATTAAATAAGATATAATGTGCTCATGTTATAACGTGAGTGTGTTATAGCTTAGGAGTGATTGATCCTGAGGCTCGGTCACTCCAAGCCATAACATGAGCACATTATAATGTGCTTGTGTTATGGATTTAAAAAATAAATAAATCAAAGGGATGGCCACTTTTTGGCCCCCCATCTTTGTGCACCCACCCATTCCTAAATTATTATAAACTAAAAAATATATTTAAATATACTGTTGAATAATGCTAATAAACATTATTATTTATAATCCTAATAACTAAATACTACATTAAATAAATAAATAAAAATACATAAATATATTATATGTTAAATTGTGATGAAATAATTCTACCCATTGTAGAGTGAGTTTATCCCAATGGTCTGCCTTACCTCTGAGCTTCACCTTGGTGACTATAGTTCAATCAAGCAACTCCTCTGCTATCATAACCATTTCACCCTCCATTTTTCTCCCACTCATATACCTTAAATTTATATATTAGTATCAATACATACCTCCAATTTTGGACACATTTTAAAATGATGAGGAAATCATAGAAAAATGGAAATCCATGAACTAATCTAGATTTGACATTTGATTAAATAATAAGGAATACTTTGGGAATAGTTAAACTCCCTTAGTCATAAAAAAAATAAAATAAAAATTTGAAGTCCCCTATAGGAATATTGATGAGATGCTATTAGATAATGAAAAAGTAAGAAAAAAGACATCTTCTAGTGAAAACCTCTCTAAGGCATTAGGAGATTAGGAAGTTGACCTACACTCAATAGTAGCAAATTATCAAGAAAGATCCAAAATAATTGTTGAGGAAACAAAATAAATCAATCTAGGCATCGACGCAGACCCTAAGATCAAATTCATAGCCATGTCTCTCATAAATGAAGAAAAAAATATGGCAACTTTCCTCCTAAAAACATACTAAAAATTACATCATCTTATGTTGATATCCCAAGTCTCAATCCATCATTATTTGTACATCACTTGGTTGTATATTTGGATGCTAAATGAGTCAAGAAAAAACTCAAAAAAATGGATCCATAAATTTCTTTATTGATAAATAAAGAATTACAAAAACTCATGGAAGTAGCCTTCATATGTCTTATGGATGCAATATTGTGACAGTTTCCAAAACAACTGGGGGTATTAGTGTTTGTACCAATTTTAGAGACTTAAACAAATCATGTCCAAAGGATGATTTTATTCTTCCCAATATAGACATCATCTTGATCTTATTATGGGACATGAGATTTAATCACTCATGGATAGATTTTATGGATACAAATAGATCAAAATAGCCACAAGATCACCATAAATTTTTTATCACTCCTTAGGGTTTATTTTGCTATCAAGTGATGCATTTTTCGCTTAAGAATGCAAGATCAACTTATCGAAGATGCATGATTAAAATATTTCATGATATTCTTCATGCTATCAAAGAAGAATGTATCGATGATTCTTGGGTAAATCCAAGACAAGGAATGGACACATCCATATATTTGAACAAATCTTTGATCACCTAGTCAAATATCAAGTACACCTTAATTCCAAGAAATGTTTATTTGGGGCAACTTCAAGAAAAAATCTTGGGTTTCATTGTGACATAGAGATGCATTAAGGTAAATCCAACAAAATCCAAAGATATCCTTGAAATTTATAAACCCAATACTTTAAAGTAGCTTCATAGTCTTCAAGGAAAGCTTTTGACCATATGATGCTTCATTACACAACTTATAGATAAATTCCAACCATTCTCACATTTCCTCTACAAAAATGTGATATTTCATTTTGATACTCATTTTTAATATGAATTTAATCAACTCAAGGAATACATTGCATCACTTCTTGAACCCATGCCAACCATCCCACACAAGCCCCTATTGTTGTATATTTTTCCACATTAGTAGAATATTGGACACTCTTATCACAACATGATGATAGTAGAAAAGAAAGATCTATATACTATATTAGTTTTACCTTAGTGGGATATGCAATAAATTACACACCCATGAAATGATCATGTCTATTAGTTTCCTTTATTGCCCAAAAACTCAAACTTTACATGCTCAATAGAAAAATAAAGCTCATCTTAAAGGTATACCCACTTAAACACTAGTTGTCTAAAGCAACTCTTATTAAAAATAAATAAAATGGGTCATGCTTCTAAATGAATTTGACATTGAGTATTAGATCACAAGACAATCAAATGTTAGGTGATGGTAGATCAGCTAGATAAAGTACCATTGGTGGTAGATCACCCCCTTATCTCATAATTTATAGATAAGCAATATTCTATACCATCAAACAAACATAATGAAAATTATACTTTGATGGATCCCACATTAAACATGGATTAGGAGCAAGAGTCATGTTTGTCACATTTCAAGGTGATTTCATTCCTAAAGAAAATAGGCTAGATTTTCAATGCACCAAAAATAGAACCAATTATGAATCCTTGATCATAGAACTTAGAATGACTATTCAATGAAAAATCATAGATTTGCAAGTTTATGGAGATCCTCAACTTGTTATCAAGAAAGTAAATAATAAATATTAGACAAAATATGACAAGATCCTCCCATATAAAAGAATGCTTAACAAGTACAATAATTATTTCTTCTAAATATAGTTTGAATAGGCCCCTCATCTAAACAAAAAAACACTAGATGTTATGGCTACCATTAGATCACTATTAGACATCCATCATAATTATTAAAAATGTGAATTATTGGTGACACAAGTATTGATCCCAACCTATGATATTCTTGATACATGCAGACATTGAAAAATTTCCTAAGTCTGTGAGCACCATTTTTCTTGGTCATCATCCTTCTATAATTGAATAATTTTAATTATTCAATTATGTTTGATTATATTCTTCTATTAATTAAATAATTTTTAATTATTTGATTAATTCTCCTTCTCATTTCTATTTTGATCAATTAAAATTATTTAATTGTGTCGCTAATATATCCCTTTCTTCTATAATTAAATAAATCATCATTTATTTGATTATTTCTCTATAATCAAATAATAATAATTATTATTCAACCTTTTATTCTTCCATGATTAAATAATTGTTGAAACTATTTAATTCCTCTTTAATTTCCATCTCCCCATTTAATTAAATGCTCCTTTTTCATTTTCTCTAAATAAATGATTTGAATAAATTATTTATTTGTCACTTGTCCCTTTCCTCCATTTTCCTCCATTTTTGAATATATAATTTAAAATAAATTATTTATGCACCTCCTTCAATCAAAGATTCCCTGTCACTAACCCATGCCATAGCCTTCATTGTTGTCATAGCTGTCAACATCATACCTATCATGATTCCTCTAAGAACAACATATTCTTGGTGCATCAATTTTGGACCATTGATCTTGGCATCTTTTTGAGACTCAATCTCAACCATCCATTTTGTAACCTCCCTCTCATGCATCCTCCACCATTGATCTTGGAATCCTTCTAGAGGATTAATCTCAGCCGTCCATTTGAAAGGTTGTCTATAAAATCAACCTTCGTCCTCCATTTTCAACTTAACAACTAATTGTCTCCAACTTTATACTTACTATTTTGTAGGTATTTGCACATGTGAAACAACAAATTTGAGGGAAAATAATGCAAAAAGGAGAAATAGGAGAGTAAGGGAAGTGATTCAAGATTCAAGCATGGGGAATATTACGATTTCATGTTTTATTTTCCTTATGCTTTCATTGTTTTCTCTTGTTTAGGTGTGGTTAATGGTCTAGAGGTGTTAGCTATCACTATTCTAGGCTAGAAACTAAGAAACCCCATCTTACATTGGTGAACCCGATGTGAACATCATTTTTTGCAATTTTTTCGTACAAATTTCACTTATTTTTGTAGATTTTGGGTATGGAATGACGCAACTATTGAGCACAATAACACATTTTCCAAGAAGCGACACATTTGTCCAAGAAGTGACACATTTGTCAAATGCAGTGACACACTTGTATAGAAACGATGCATCTGCAAGAAGACCCATGGGTGGGAGAATTCAACTATAAAAATGTAATGCAATCGCCATCATGTAATGCAACGCAACGACACAACTACTGAAAGGAGTGACACATTTTTCTACTAGGTAAAAAGTTTCAGCTTTAGTCTCTTTTTCATCTTTCCTTTTATTTCTACAAGTAGAATAGAGTTTTTGGGTTCTAATCTTCTATTTTCAGTGTGTGGCTTTAGGTTGGGACTCCCAAAATTGCTTCTTGGAGCAACAAAAAAATTAAGTCCTTTAGTTTTTTAGCTCTATTTGAGTTCTAGTTAGTTTAATCTCTTTGCTTTCATTTTTAGTTTAGTTGTTAGATTCTAGTTTTGGTTTAGTGCTAACCCCTTTTTGGTGCTAACTTGGAGTTTGTGCATCTTTTTTGTTGGCCCAAGATCTTTCTTTTGAGACTACTAATAAGTGCTTTTGCAGGTTAGAATGTCCAATGATTACATTTAGAAACCACTTTGCTTGTTTTAGATTAGAAAACATTTCGTTTGGTACTTAAAATGAATGATTTTCTTTTTCACATAGATTTAATTAGAGGGTAAAGAACACCATGTCTTACTGTTTGAGGGTGGTAGGTATTATGCTCTCACCTTGTTGAAACTTGGTGATCAGAAAGCTAGACCCATCCGATTTTGTGTTCACCCATTAGAGGGCTTGCCTTAGTGGGAAAAAGTACTCACCCTAAGGGAATGAACCAAGTGGTAACGAGCTAAAGCCAAGTAATTCCAAACCGCTATATAAATTTGTGATTGCAAGGAAAGTTTGTAATCAACAAAAAGTGGAAATGATAGCCCTCCCCCAATATCTTTATGATGTGAAAAGTTGTTGTTCTAAGGTTGGGAGGCCTCCTAAGGGAGTTTATCAAAGTACCCCCTGAACCAGATGCTCTTACTAGACACCTCTTATTTGTAGTGGCCAAAATCCCTCTATTTTCTGGTGCAAGAGGTCGGACCTCTGAAGTCATCCCACATTCTCACAGTTCACTGTAGAGATAGAAAATTATAGGAGGTCATGACTCGAGAATTCAAAACTTGGTAAAAGTGAGTGGCATGAAGGGAAGCTAGTACTACCAAGTTCCTAGGCTATTCACTTTGAATAAACATGGTTGGAGAAACCCAAGTGGGAATTTAGTGAATATTGGCTTTTCCAACCTTAGGATTATGCTTGTCTTCTTTAAAAATAAAACATTTTCACTTCAAACAAGTCCTTAATAAAGTGCTTGATATTTTCTATTGTGTTTACCAGTCATATCTCATCAGAAACAACCAAAAACGCATATCAAAACCATTGTAAAACATCAAAACTATCAAAAATACCATTCTGGAACTGTAACTATCAAACACAGACCCACAACTGTCACTGTGAGACACAACTATCAACTAAAAGACCACAACTATCTTCCTAAACCACAATTTCTAGAAACAAAGCCACATTTTTCAACCTGAGTTACAACTATGAAATGCATCTGATAAAAATTGAACCGGAATTTTTTGCTAAACAATTTTTTTTGAAATTTGTGTCTAAAATCTGATCAAAACTAGTTTACAGTGACCTCTATCTGATAAACTAGAGACCTACAAGTTTTTCCAGCTCATTCTAGCATCCCCATTAGAAGAAAACATTGCATTATAGGTTGCATTCCTTCACCCCTTGCATTACACAAATCCAACTTTGATCCTTAGGTTGCATCTAAACCTTCAAATTTTTAACATAGGGAGACGTTTGAGATTTTGGAAATTCTTGGTTACTTATTCTATTTGTCATTGACCATTGTCCTTGTCCTTGTCTTGTCATTGTCACTTTGTCAAGTTAAGTCTTAGCCTTGTGTCTTGGTCTTGGTTGTCCTCTTATGGTCAATAAAATTTGGAATTTGTTGACTTGGGTTCACATTAGCTTGAGTGCCACCCTTTGTTTATTGTTTTAGGATTCCTTTTCATTTCATCACCCTCATTTAGACTCATATTACTTAGGTTTCACCTTACACCCTTATACCAAAAATATTAAAAAATATCTCACTTTACCTTAGTCTTAATCCTTTTTCATCCATTAGTTTCATTAGCTTTGCATCCTTACACTCCAAGACCAAGACACAAGACTAAGACCATTAATCAATCTTTTAGTATCTTAAATTAGCATCATTTAGTTACTTTATCACTCACATTGACCATTAATAAATATTTTAGTATCCTTTAGCATTCATTATCACCCATCCTTTAGACATTATTATCCTTGCATTAGCATCCTTTCACATTCGTATCCTAAAATCTGAAAATTCCAAAAGCATAGCATAGTTTCATTGCCATTTTGCATTATCCCCCAACTTTCAAAAGTATCACATGGTTGAAACGCTCCACAAACCAAAAAAAAGGACATGGATTTCCTAAGCAACCCTTTTCCTAACAATGTTACATATTGAAATCAATCTACACCTCACAACAACACATCACAAAGAGAAGAAAGTGACCATTGGGAAGAACTAAACCTTGAACAATTGAACAAAAAATTGAGCCCTCAAGAGATTGAAAGGGCTTATCAAGATCCTAGAGTTTTGAGTATAGTTGACCAAATTTTTGGTGCCAATCCAAACAAATTTTTCTATGCATTATCCAAAAAGGGAGCCAAGTTACCTCAAGGTTCTGATGTATCAATCATCATAGAACAAGAAACTAAAAATCCATTTGGCATGCCCTCATCACAAAAAATGGAAAACATATCCCTTAAGACAACTACACACATGGCTACTACCACCAAAACACACATCCCAACTCATACCACCACACAAGTTCAAACTTTCACATTTGATAGTTCCTCAAACACCATGGGTAAAACTTTCACAAATCCTCTCTTTCAAAACACAAATCAAGGGTCCACATCACAAGGTCCCACACCCTTGATAAAAAATTCAAATCAAGGTCCTACACCCTTGACCCAAAATTCAAACCAAGGTCACATACCCTTGACCCAAAATGCAAACCAAAGTTCTATACCCACATCCCAAAACACAAACCAAGGGCCCTCATTCCAATTCCAAAGTACACCTTCATTAAATTAACTTCCACCAAATAACCCTAGGAAGGTGCATATTATCTCACGAAGGGTCCCAAATCAAAGCCTCAATCAAGGGTCTACTACCAACCAAGGGTCTATTCCATCACGTCAAAATACAAACCAAGGATCCCTTTCATCATTCCAAAACTCCACTCAAGGACCAATACCTTTACTTCAAAATGTCAATCAAGGGACCATTCCTTCATGTTAAAATGTCAACCAAGGGAACATTCCTTCACATAAAAACATCAATCAAGGGCCTACACTTTCATATCAAAATGTAAATCAAGGTTCCATACTGTCACTTGCAAATCAAGGATTCAATTTCCAAAACCAAAACATGAATCAAGGGTCTACACCACAATTCTAAAGTACCATACCAAATACGAACCTAACTTTTGGAATAATTCCAAACACCAATTTCATTCCAAATCAAAACAACCCACACCCATATGACAATCAAGGTCTCATATCACAAAACATCAATCAAAATCCAAATCCAACATATGACCTCAATACCAACAACACTATGACCTCACAAAAGAGCAATACAACATCATCCCTTGCAGACTATTTGATCCAACATATGCAAACACTTGAACAAAAAATGACCAACATGCAACTAGGAACCAACAAGAAGATATACTCCATGTTGGAGTTATTCCCTTTTCTATTTGATCAAAATCTATACATGCCACCCTTTCCCTCACATTTCACAACACCACCTTTCCCTAAATATTAGGGGACAGGGGATCTAGTAGAACACATTAGTGAATTCAACACATCATGTATGGAAGTTTCATATGACCCCATCTATTGATGAGGTTATTCCCACAAAGTCTTAAAGGGGAAACCTTAGATTGGATCTCACATCTGCCACAAGGAATTAGAACATGGGGTGAACTAGCTGACAAATTCATCAATCATTTTTCCTTCAACATTAAAAATGATGTCACCCTTGCAACATTGAGCACAACCAAACGAGAAGAAGGGGAATCACTTACCTCATTCTACCAAAGATGGTGAGGCTTGGTTAACAAATTCCCTTGTCATATTCCTGAAAAGAAACTTGTCACCATGTTTGTAGAAAACCTTAATGGAGAGTTGATGAGTTGAATTCAAATCCAATGTTGTACAACCTTTGAAGAAATTCTTGAGAAAGGTGTCCTTATTGAGAAAGGCCTTATCACTAGAGGACTGGTCAAGATAAGGAAAGACACTCCAAAACCCAACAACGACAAAGGAAAATATTGGTCTCAAAAAAAAAAATCACAAATGATAGAGTTGTTGATGCCAAACTAATAACCAAAAGACCAATCATTCAACTTAAAGGACCTTCTTCATCAAACACATCTAGTACACTGAGTACCCAAGCACAAAGTCAAAATGAAACACTAAATGCTATCCAAAACAACCAACAAAGGATAAGTCCTCTTTATGTCAAGAGAACATACACCACCTTGGGGTATACCTATTGAATCAGTCCTCAAATGACTTTCACAATCTAATGTCATCACATTGCCAGACACCAAGAATTATGAACCTTCTTTGATAAAACCTAATTGGTGGAAAGACGATGAATACTGTGAATACCACTGTACAAAAGGACACAAAACATCTAGATGTTGGACACTCAAGAACATCATTCAAGACCTTATTGAGGAACAAACCATTTCAATTGATAATTCACAAGGTAAAAAAATGTTGATCATACAATATTCAAGACCCCTTTTCAAGACCATGATAATGGGAAAGCCTCCAATTTAGGGAATAACAACAATGCCAACTATGTAGTCATCAAACATTATTACAACACCATCATTCTTAATGTGACGTCATTTGATGATTACATTGCCACTATAACCATAAACAAGTCGAAATCAGATTGTGATGTCACCACCTGCAGAACCAAGATAACTATTCTAGGTCCATCTACAAATCCTCAACCAAAGGGTCAATATAACCTGCTAGAGCAGCTAGGGAAAACTCGTGCAAATTTATATCTTGGAACTCCTTCGCATTTGACCATAGCACAACGCAATCCTTGATAAATCCCTACAAGAAGCCTTCATTCTCACAAACCTAGATTTTAACAAATTTTAGGCCATGGTTGGATACCTTGCTATGCCACACCACATCACCTTCTCCAAACAAGAATTTTCAGTACCAAAATCTAACCATAACAGTCATCTACATATAGAAGCATGTGTTAATACACACAAGATCAAATGAGTCCTAGTAGATAGTGAATCGGGCCTAAATATTTGCTCACTAAAATTAGTGAAAGCAGTGGGGTACTCTGAGAATTGCATTGACCAAACCAAGAAAATCATAATAAAATCTTATGACAATGTTGAACAATCTTCGGAAGGCATAATTTCACTCCCAGTGAGAGTTGGCCCAACAATACAAGACATAGTATTTCATGTCTTGGATTTGGATTTACATTACAATATCCTCCTTAGCCACCCATGGATTTTTTCCATGAGGGATATTTCATCCACCTAACATCAATGCCTCAAGTTCCCACATAATGGCACTAAAATCACTATTCTTGGTGACCTTGATCCTTTCCAATATTGTTCCAACCTCAAAGGAACTTTTGAACATCAAGTTCCTATCAATCGAGAGGCCTCATCTTCCACTTCATCCACCACCCCATCCCACTACATTTATCCATTTTCCCTTGTCAAATCATCCAACTCACTCACTACACCTTCCATGCCTAAAATATAGATCCAAGACAAAGGTTGCAAAGAATATGATATGAAGAGTCTCTTTTTCATTAGCAAGTTACCTAAGTCACCAATGTCATATGGAAAACCGCATCCTATGTAGCCCAAATTTTTCATCCAAAATCCTCCTACCACCTTCACTAAATGGGAGGAGATTGCTAAAGAATATCTAGATGACCACATTCTTACATGGTTGTAAAAAGAGGAGGACATTGAAACTAAGAAATTTCTAATTGAACAATATCCAAAAGGGTTCCAAATAATGGAATGACATGGATATGATGGATGCAACAGTCTTGGTCTGAACAAGCAGGGAATGTTAGAACCTCTAAAACCTCCTAAGCTAATAATTCATCAAGGGCTAGTATTTATTCTAGTAAAAGTGACTATCCAAGGTATCAGGTCACCCTCGAGTGAGCTTGCTAGTGCTTTAGATGAGAGCAAGACACATGAAGACCCCTTGGGATTATGATGTTGATTCCAATGAATATGAATGGGATTCCCTATCTTCCACCACTTTCACAGACCTTGATAAACTATTTGGGGAATTTTACCAAATGATTACCCTTGATTCTTCATGAAATCCATCGAGTACTCGTCTAAAAATGTCTTTGACTAAGGAAGAATTGCTCCAACAATATTTTTGGAAATCCATTGATCTAGCCTCCTGGGAGCCTGATGAATCTAGTTCCATCTTTACCCTATATGCCTACACCATGACCCTTGACAATACCAGTGGTGGCTTACCCCTTGTCTACCCTCAACTTATAGATTGGGACCAACAAGGACCACCAAGTTTAGACACTTTCGAGAACAACAAAGCCACTGCTAATTTCGTGGGACTTTGTGACAGAATACCGAGTGGGGATCATAAAGTTGGATTTTCCATATAACTCAATTATGATACATAATTTGGTGAGGCCATTATGTCCTCTCATCACAAAAGTGAAAATGAAAAAAGTAAAAATAAAAAATAAAATAGGTCTTCAAGTGAAAACTGAAAGGCGTCGGGGCGTCAGTCCGAGCCCAGTTGGTTAAAGGTGTTCCCTGTAGCAGGGCACCCACCATGGGTTCAAATCTCCAGTGCTCCCGTGGTACCGGTTGGTGTGTCCCACCAGCACTGCTAGTCACGGTAAAAAGTTTACCGGCAGTGGGGGGTTATATGGGGGGTCGTGCTGCACCTGATTCCGCTTTAAAAAAAAAAAAAAAAAAAACTAAAAGGCGCCTGTTGACTATGAAAAAGTAAAAATAAAGGACATATATGAAGGTGAAAACCCCTCAGAGGTGCTTGAGGATGGAGGACATGACTGTCTACCAATAGACTAAGAGAGATCATCGTTGCTTATAGAAGAAACAGAGGATGTCAACATTGGAACATCAGATAACTCCAGAATAGTATAGTTAGCAACATCCTTGATGATTGAAGAAAAGCCTGAGTTCATAACATTCTTCTTAGAAAGATAAGATAACTTGGCATGTTCATATTCCAATATGCTTGGATTGGATCCTAAATTGGTTCTACATTACTTACCATTGCTACCAAATTCCAATCCATTCAAGCAATAGTTAAGAAAAATGAGCCCCCAAATTGCACTCCTTGTCAAGGTAGAACTCAAGAAGCTCTTAGATGTCATATTCATTCACCCAATTGATTATGCATAATTGATATCAAATCTAGTTCATGTCACAAAACCAAATGATCAAATCAAAGTTTGCACAAATTTATAAGAGCTCAATAGAGCTTGTCCCAAAGATGACTTCCTCTACCAAATATTGACATCATAGTAGATCTAACTATTGGACATAAAATGCTATCACTAATGGACGGATTCTCAGGTTACAACCATATCAAAATCACCATTGAAGATCAACCAAAGACAAGTTTCACATGCACTTGGGGAAATTTCTATTGGAATGTCATGCCATTTGGACTAAAAAATGCCAGAGCCACCTATCAGAGAGCCATGACTACGATTTTTCATGACTATATGCATGTTGCTTATGGAAGATTATGTTGATGATATTCTCTCCAAATCTCTAGAATGAAATGGACACTTGGCAGCATTGGATAAGATTTTCACCTGACTTGAAAAATATCAACTTAGGCTAAATCTAAAGAAGTGTTTTTGGGGTCCAATCAAGCAAACTCCTAGGATATATAGTCTCTTGCAGAGGAATAGAAGTTGATCCTACCAAAGTAAAAGAAATATTAGACATGCCACTTCCAACAAATATCAGTTAGTTAAGGAAATTATAAGGAAGACTACAATCAATCATTAGGTTCATTGCTCAACTAGCAGACAAGACCTATCCATTCTAACATTTATTAAGGAAAGACATTCCCTTTAATTGGACTGACAAGTGTCAAGAAGCATTTGACCAAATCAAGAGGTATCTATTGACTCCACCAGTCCTTATGCTACCAATTGATGGAAGACATATGATACTATATGTGACAGCTACTACATCAACACTGGGGGCACTTTTAGCTCAAAATGATAATGATGGCAAGGAAAGGGAAATATACTATATCAATTGTACTTTAGTTGGGTATGAGCTAAACTATAGTCTTCTTGAGCGAGCATGTCTAGCAGTGGTATTCATAGCACAAAAATTGAGACATTATATGCTAAATCACAAAACCAAGTTGATTTCCAAAATTGATCGTTTGAAATATCTACTCAATAAAGGAACATTGGTAGGTAGGCTAGCTAAATGGGTTATGCTCCTGAGTGAATATGACATAGATTATATCGACTACAAAGCAATAAAGGGACAAGTAATAGCCAACCAAATTTCACATGCACCATTAAAAGCATACCATCCTTTAGTATCTGAATTCTCAAATGAATCAATCCTTGTCATAGACACACCAACAACATGGAAGCTATACTTTGATGGATCTTATACAAGTCATGGATCAGGTGTCGGTATTTTATTTGTCACACCTCAAGGAGACTCCATTCCTAAGTCATTTCAGATAGCATTCTCGTGCAAAAACAACATGGATGAATATGAAGCACTATTGACAGGACTCCAAATGGCAATAAATTGAAAAATCAAGGACCTTCAAGTCTATGTTGACTCCCAATTAGTGATTAAACAAGTTAATGATGACTATGGTACCAAGGATGAGAAATTGATATCTGAGGTACAAGAGCATGGTAGACAACTTTAGAGTATACTTTGATAATATTTCCTTTGAACAGATACCAAGAATCTAGAACAAAGTAGTTGACACAATGGCTACAATTAGATCTCTCTTGACCTTCCCAACAATGCCTCACAATATGAGTTCTTGGTGGAATAACTGTTGATCCCCGCATTCATTGTCCACATAACTGAACTTGTGTGTGAACTTGTTGGTCTTGAGTCTCCTTGGTATAAAGACATCTATGCCTATTTGCATGACCAAATTATCCCTCTTGATTTGTCCCTCAACCAATGCAAAACCTTTATCTAACAAGGGTCCAAATATACCATCATCAGAGATACCCTCTATCGTCGTAGCCTAGATAGTACCCTTCTTCGATGTCTCAACTTAAATGAAGCAAAAACAACCTTACAAGAGGTACAATAGGGTATATGTGGAGCTCACTCTACTGGTCCCAACTTAGCTCAAATTCTCATGAGAATGGGATATTATTGGCCTATGATGGAATGTGATTCTTATAACTTTGTGAAGAAATGTCACCAATGTCAGTTTCATGGAGATCTTATACATGCACCAGCTCAGGAACTTCAACCACTTCGTCTTGGCCATTTTCTCAGTGGGGACTCAACCTCATAGGAAAGATTCATCTCACCTCTTCTAATGGACATAAGTTCATCCTTATCACTACTGAGTATTTTAAAAAATGTATTGAAGCCATTCGATTGACTTACATCACAAGAAAGTAGATAGCCAAGTTCATCTTGAATTATATCATTTACAGCTATGGTATTCCATAGTCCATCATCACTAATAATGGTCACCCTTTCAAAAACTAGGATGTATGTGAGCTTTGTAACAAATTCCATATCCAACATTTTTCCACTCCATATTACCCCCAAGGAAATGGCAAAGCCAAGGCATCTAATAAAACCATCCTAAAAATCCTAAAGAAGATTGTCAATGACACTAATCGTGATTGGCACTTACAATTCAACCCTACTTTATGGGCCTACCGTACTAGTGTTTGTACTCCAACTAGATCCACTCCATATTACCTTGTCTATGGATCTGAAGCAATACTTCCTATAGAGATTGAATTACCCTCTTTGTGAGTCTCCATGCAAGGCTTGATTGATTGGGAAGAATATCATGTATCTCGTCTACATGAGCTAGAGTTACTGGATGAAAAATGACATAATTCCTTGACACATCTACAAGCATACCAAAATCTCCTTTGAAACAACTACAACAAAAAGGTTTGACTCAAAATATTTGAAATTGGTGACTTAGTCCTAAAAGAAAATCTGAAGAATCAAGTAGAACAAGAAAAACTTGGAAAGTTTGAACCTAATTGGTTGGGCCCTTATATCATTACAACATCATATGCATTAGGTGATTATAAACTCTCTACTCCTGAAGGAGAGACATTTTTTGAGCCTATCAATAGCATGCACCTCCAAAAGTATTACACTTGATTCTCAGAGTATCCCCTTAAAAAATCAAAAATATAAAAAAATCAAAAAATGGTCACCCTAATGAAACCCTAGCAAACAAGCATCTAGGTGACAACAAAAAAAATTTAAAAAATGGAAAAATCAAAAAGAAAAAAATTTGTAAAGAGAAGTAATTCATCCAAAAGTGAAAACCACTTCATTTATGTTTTGGATAAGTACCATGGTGAAAACCTGGCAAACAGGCACCATGTGTAGTCAGTCTACACTCCTTCATATACTATCACTTTATGTGGCCCTTCATTCTTTCTGCTCTTCCCTTCACACACGTCACATGTTCATAGTAAAGCCTTGTCATCCTTCTCATGGCCTGAGAACCACCAATATTTAGTATACTTTTCCTTCATGATCATCCTTTTCATCCATCGTTCCCCTCACATATAATAAAGTAGTCCTATACACAACTAAGGGAATAGGGAATTTCCTCGACCTATGTCTGAGAAATAACACATGGTATCAACTCCAGAAAACTTAAAAATTGAAAAAAAAAAACTTCAAAAATCCAAAAAATTCAAACATCAAAATTCAAAAAATAAAAAATATCAAAATCCAAAAAAATCAGAAAACATCAAAATTCAAAAAAATCAGAAAACATCAAAATCCCCAAAAAAAAGAAAACATCAACACCCCCCCCCAAAAAAAATAGAGTTTGAGTATGAGTCAGTTTAGAGTGGTCAAACTGCGTTGCCTCTATGCATTGCTACGTAGGCAAGGTCATTTGTTGATGAGCCCCTGAGGCCCCCTAGGTCAAGTCCCTTAGGGTTTTTCAGGTGTGGTCATGTCCTTGGTCTGAAAATAATCATCATTCAAACCAAATCGTGAATCAACAAACACACATAACTAACAAAATCTTTCATCAATCGATCATCTTATCATCAATCAATCAAATTGATCATTTGATTAGAATGGGGCATTACGTCATTTTCCTAATTTGGTCTTATATTTTATTAGGATGTGTCCTTCCTAAGACTAGATTTTGTCAATTTGTTGATTCACCTTAAGCAAAATATATGTATTTCTTGCAGTTAGGTACATTGTCAACACTTATCATTTGATCAACTTTATCAGATGTGACCCTTGCCCCAAATCAGGATGTGTCCTTCCTGTAATTAAGCATCGTCACATTGCTTGGTCATATCCATCCATCTTTTTTCAAACAAACGATCAATATTTGTCACAATCAATCTTGTCAACCTGGTCAATCAATCTTTCCTTAATCAGGATGTGTCCTTCCTAAAACCGGGTACAATCAATCAAATCAATTTGTCAACTTTTGTCAACTTTTCAATCAATCTTTTTCAACCTATTGATCAAATCAATTTGTCATCTTTATCAATCAACTTTTTCAATTCAATCAATCTTATCAACTTGGTCAATCAATATTTCCTTCATCAAGATATGTCCTTCCTGAGGCTAGGTGTGGTCAATCAAATCACTTTATCAATCCTTTTCAACCTATCAATCAACTTGGTCATCTTGGTCAACTTAATGAATCATTCAAACAACCTTATCATTATCACTAGAAAACACCATCTTGGAAAATACTTTGTTGATTGGGATTTTTCTTATCTTTTCGATTGGTTTTGGTTCATGTTACTAGTCTCCTCAAGGATGTCCTATCAACGGATTAAGAGGGACAATGATGGATCATGGCCTCTTTTCTTTGTTTTTTGTTTGTGGTTTGTCTTGGTGATGCAAGCAAGGTGGATAAAACTCTATTCCCAACTCAAAATGACCAATCCCAATAAGAAAAAAACTCTTTATGACACAAGACCCTCAACTTGACTCAAGCACCCTCTTTAAGGCTTGTAGCCCTCAAAACTCAATCAATGAAGATATCTTTTAGAGATGACCATACAATGACCTATCAAACATGACAAAGGCTCACCACAGACTCCTAAACAACATACCAATAGATCCCATAGGGTTTCTTTGACTCAACATTAAGAACTAATAAATTGTCCTGCTTCTAGGATACTTAATTAGCCATATTTTCCAAAGGAACTACCTCTTAAACACTTGAAAAACATCCAAAATCATTAGAAAGTATTAAGTTGTGACTCAAAACAATAGAATCACACACCAATTTGCAGATTCAAACCTTCTAGTGTGCTACACCATGAAACCCTCCTTTCTCTTACAAAACACAAGGGTTTATTCAAAGTCTTGACTCTCAGGCTTCTCAAAATCTAAAATTGCATCCAACAATTTCAATTGGGTCTGTACAGACTCAAAAATCCATTACCTTAACCAAACCAATTCCCTCAACAATTCATCAAAACCCTTCTTTAGTAACTCTCTTTAACATGAAAATTTGCTCTGCCCAACCCTAGGGCATCATTCCACTTTATACAATCTGACTCCCTTGACCTCAAAACCATTAAAACCACTAATCTACCATATGAAATTCAATTCCATCGAGATATAGACAAGGATAGTAGATGGAATGGAAGTTTACATTATTTAATCTTCTATCAGAGCGTTTACTGGTTTGTTACAAGTAGATTCAGGAAATAGAAGAAA
Organism: Sequoia sempervirens; assembly: GCA_007258455.2. Taxonomy (NCBI): domain Eukaryota; kingdom Viridiplantae; phylum Streptophyta; class Pinopsida; order Cupressales; family Cupressaceae; genus Sequoia; species Sequoia sempervirens. The sequence goes on along the minus strand of VDFB02058242.1, from coordinate 280,408,850 downwards.
TCTCTCCCAAAACTTATTAATAGACCCTCAAAATTGTCACATTAGAAAACTAATCCATGCTACCACATATTACAATTATTTTCAAAGTAATCCCAAATGGTATAGTTTTGTACAACTCTTGAAAAGTTAAGAAAACTCATGAAATTAGCGAAAAAATGTTGTGTCTTATTGAATATGATTTCAAAACACCATCAAAAACCTTTCAAGTTTGAGCCTTTGGAGGCTTTAAATACATTTTAAAATTAGTTTTTAATTGCCTAATGTGTACACCCACTTTTTGAATTCCAATACTCTTTAAATTCCCTAAGAGTTGTAATTTGACGATGTTTTGTTTTTGACACCATTTACAACTTTGTTTTTGCAACTTTTACATATTTTGACACCTAAGACACAAAACCCACCCAATTAAATATTAAATGGTCATTTTAGACCTTATTTAATATCCATGAAGTGATCTTGTTATTTCCTTTCCTTTCCCTTTCATCTTGCACAAAGTTCCACCACAACAAAGAATGTCCTTTCAATTTGGTTTTGGCCTTCTTCACTTTGTGTTCTTCATCAATCTCCTCACTACCAAAGTAGTTCTCCAAAGTTCCTATCCAATCCAAGAGCTATTCTCCATCTAGTTTTCCCCCATACATAGGAGTGTCCTTTTCGCTATGTCCATCTTTCTTCACAACCTTCAAAAGCTTCATCATCCTCACATCATTTGATTCCATCTCTTCCTCTTCACTAGAAGTCTCTTCTTCTTCAGTATCACTCTCATCCAAATCCATCCCAGTTTTTGATTTCAATGCAATCATCTCTCTTCTCAAGGCTTCTTTTTCTTTAGCCTTCTCATCCATCTTTCTTGCAACTATGCTTCCTTGAGGAGGCATCTTGACAGTAGTGCCCCTTCACCTTCCAACCTACAAAATCCAACCAAATCACCAACAAGGGATCTATTAATTGTGCTTTGGTACCACCTGATGCAAGCAAGGTAGATAAAACTCTATTCCCAACTCAAAATGACCAATCCCAATCAGAAAACAACTCTTTATGACACAATACCCTCAACTTGACTCAAACACCCTCTTTAAGGCTTGTAGCCCTCAAAACCCAATCAATGAAGATATATTTTAGAGATGGTCGTACAATGGCCTATCAAACACCACAAAGTCTCACCACAGACTCCTAAACAAGATACCAATAAATCCCATAGGGTTTCTTTGACTCAACATTAAGAACTAATAAATTGTCCTACTTCTAGGCTACTCAATTAGCCCTATTTTCCAAAGGAACTACCTCTTAAACACTTGAAAAACATACAAAATCATTGGAAAATATTAAGTTGTGACTCAAAACAATAAAATATCACACCGATTTGTAGATTTATACCTTCTAGTATGCTACACCATGAAACCATCATTTCTCTTACAAAACACAATGGTTTATTCAAAGTCTTGACTCCCAAGATTCTCAAACTCTAAAATTGCATCCAACAAGTTCAATTGGGTCTATACAGACTCACAAATCCATTTCCTTAACCAAACCAGTTCCCTCAACAATTCATCAAAACCCTTCTTTAGTAACTCACTTTAACATGAAAATTTGCTTTGTCCAGCCCTAGGGCATCATTCCACTTCATAAAATATGACTCCCTTGACCTAAAAACCATTAAACCAATTAAAACCACTAATATACCATATGACATTCCATTCCATCGAGATATAGACAGGGATAGTAGATGGAATGGTAGATTACATTATTTGATCTTCTATTAGAGCCTTTACTGGTTTGTTACAGGCATATTCTAGAAACAGAAGAAATATCTCTCAAAACTTATTAATAGACCCTCAAAATTGGAACATTAGAAAACTAATCCATGCTACCACATATTACAATGATTGTCAAAGAAATCCTGGATGGTACGGTTTCGTACAAATCTTGCAAATTTCAGAAAACTCATGAAATTAGCGAAAAAAAATTGTGTCTTATTGAATATGATTTCAAAACACCATCAAAAACCTTTTGTTTGAGAATTTGGAGGCGTTAAATAAATTTTCAAATAAGTTTCTAACTTCCCAATGTGTACACCCACTTTTTGAATTCCAAGACTCTTCAAATTCCCTCAGAGTTGTAATTTGACAATGTTTTGTTTTTGACACCATTTACAATTTTGTTTTTGCAAATTTTACATATTTTGACACCTAAGAAACAAAACCCATCCAATTACATATTAAATGGTCATTTTAGACCTTATTTAACATAATAGACTCAAAATCACTCCCATTCTATCCACCTAAGAACCATGACTCACTTACAAAAGAAAATTGGTCTTATTGACCTTATTAAGATAAAAACACATCACTTCTAAAGCTTGCTCAATATAAACCTATCTTGACCATTGTTGACCAAAGGTGCTTCGACGCCACTTGGAAACAAGACTGGGACAATTGGGTCCTTAGTATGAACTGGGGCATTCCTTGTCTTTTTGACTACTTGTCTCTCCCAAATGGTCACCTTGCACGCCTTGGTCTATGACATACCATGGTGTTTGTGGACCATTTGTGACATTTTTGACACCCAATGATGATAAATATAAAAATGTAAGTATGAAATTTGCATCCCTTATCATTCCTGATCTAACCTTCCATCTCCATTGCCTTTCTCTTTGTCATCCTAACATTCATCTCCTCCATCTTCTCTACACTAACATTTCTTCCATCTACATCTTGACAAAGTCCTATGACACAAAAAAACATCTTGCATCTATAATCATGTTAGATTGCATCATAGAAAATGCCATCATCATAAACACCATTTTCATATTAGGTCACATATATTTTCATAAGAAAATGCAAAAACATAAACTACATCCATATAACATTCATATCTCATCATCATGATAATACCATTTGCATCATACATTTCATTATAGCATTACATCCCATATCACATAGTATTACATTCCATAACACATTGCATTACAACCCATTTACATTTCATTTCATATAAAATCACATTTTACATATCATATATATTCATCACATTAAGCATCACATTTTTCATTCACATTACATATTTTCCATCAAACATTTTGCATTATCATACGAACATTACATTAAATTAATACATTCCATCTCAAATTGCATTAAGACATTTACATTACACATAAAATAATCGAAACATCCATAACCATAAATTAATTACATCATCATATTTCATTGAACTCATCACATAATCATATAGATCATCATCTCATACTGCATTTAGTAAACATTAATCCATGCATATTGCATATCATAATAGCATAAACTTTTATAACATAGTCATACGCACATAATTATAAACCACATCAAAACCATCACATCATCATATGGAATGCATCAATAAACATCGTAATCATAGCATTAGAATCCATCACATAGTATGTCATCATAAATGCATAAACACATCATAATGCATATCATCAACTGCTACCAAAATCATATATATGTCGCTCAAAAAATAATGTGTCATAGAACAATGTCAAGATGTGTCAAATGAAATCGGAGCTCATAGGATTGATCATAAAAACATCAGTGTATAATACATAAATAACAAGGGGCTCTACCCTAAATTGACCTAATCACCTGTCCTTGGGGCATCCTCTCTGTGTGGTGCATCTCTAGCCATGTGCTTTGTAGTAGGAGGTCTATCATAGGGAGTGGCTCATCTAACATCCAAAGTCTCACCCTAGGAATTTCTCTATGATCACTAACTATGTGTCCTATTGTTCCCTCTACCCCATGAACCACTGTCTATCTCTAAAAATGTGTGCTCTCTCCTCTCAGGTGGTACTAGTATCTCATATAGATCCTAGAAATACTAGCTAGCCCTACTCGCTAGGGAATACTCTTAGGAAACCTCAACTAGTGATCCATTGCATGTGGTTGTGAACTTGATCATTCGCTGACCAGTCTATTGTCAGCTAATGACTTCCAAGTATCTCTCCACTTGGAATGCATCCATCTCCGCGTTAAGGTCATCCCTCTCTGTAGTCACTATCCTCAACTATGCCTCAAGGGCTTGCACTTGAACCTATAAAGTGACTATCTTTTGCTCTGTTGATCCATCCCCATCTTTGATCCCCACCTCTTGTGGCATCTCCTACTCTCCCATGATGATCCTCTCATGGATAATCCTCTCTACCTCATCCATGTCTGCCTCCTCCTCTCCTCCTACCTACTCTTCCTGTCCTCCATCACCACCTCCCCTCGACCTCCATAGCCTCCAGTCATGCAACCTCCACTACAGGAACATCCACATGCTACTCCTCGACCTATGCTAGTGCCTCTATTGTTGCCCTAACCTTTGGTTGATCCTCCATCTCTACCTCCTCTTGGATGGGTGGAAGCTACCTACCCTCTTATCACCCTTTGTTCCTCCTCAATTGTCTATCACCTCCTCCTCATCCTCCTCCTCCATCACCCCCATCATCCCCTCACCATCCTCTATCTCCTTTTCCCCTCCCACCTCTACCTTCCCATCAATCCCTCACACCCCTGACTCTGCGCTCTTCTGGCATTGGCTATTATGGATCTGTAAGTGGAATAGGCTTGTGAATCTGCCATAAGTCATCATACTTTAGTGTGGTACCTGCATTTTCATCTCCTCCCTGCCATGGTTCCCACAATCTATGGGCCCTAAGGATGCATCTCATGGGATGATCACTCATACTCTACTCGACCTACCGGAACTCCCTTCCTCTCTCCAAACTATTGTCAGACCCTCTCTAGTAGATACATCTCAACAATGTGCTAACTTTGTACTATCCGTTTGATCAGATATCTAGGTTGTTTGCACCAAGGTAAGTGGTCATCCTCATCTATCCACAATGGGCATGTCTTGTATGGTCTCCAAATGAAGCTCACTAATGTGTCTATGCCATGCCTCCAATAGCCTACATCCCCCACATGTGTTTGAGTCAATTCACCTTGATATAGATAAGAGTACGTTGTTGTGCCCACCACCTACCAAACCACTGGTGGTTGAAACACAACTATGTGCTCCCATGCCCAAACTATAAGCAAGGTCACACCATAGCTCAAGCTCTGCCCCTCTCTGTAAATAATATTATACAGCTAGAAATATAACATCACCAAAAGACACGATCCCCATGCATACATTTTCTTGTGTCAAATCATCGACCCCAACATCTCTCCCCAACCGACTAGGAAACCATGGCCCTTGTGATCAGGTATCATCATTCTTGCTATCAACGTGCACATAACATAGTCAAATCGATCATATTTCTCCACTAGGATCTCCCATCGGATCTCATATCCCTTGATCCCAAGCTTCATATCATCCTTAGTCTCATAGTACTCATACAACACCTGAAGTCCTCAAGTCGGGTCGTACCGCATACACTCACTACGAATGGGTAATCTGAGGATCATGTACATGTCCTCTATGGTGAGTGTCACCTTCCTTGTAGGAAAATGGAAGTTGCTCATCTCCAAGTGCCATTGCTTTGCTAGTGTTGTCAACATACCCCTGTTTTCCCTAATAGTGGGCATATATGTCACATAAAACAAACCTAGCTCCAACAACACACCCTTCTCATCGTCGCCTAGCTAGTCTTGCAGTCAGAACACATCTAGATTTTAATCTCATGTGTAAATGGGAGGAAGATACACCTGAAAACATCAAGCAATCAACAATGTCAATCCAAAACCCTCATTTGACCTATCAAACCTAAATTGACCAAGTCAAACTTTCATAGTCTGGAGAAAATCCTTAACTAGGCAATTGCATCACACTTTATATCTAATGTGTCACATAAAATATAACCAACCTACAACTCTAAATGCATCACACACCCAACAAATGCATTACTTGAACCCATGTATACATCACACCAAGTCATTTTTGTCATTCTTGATCACATATGTGACTCAAAAATGCACTTGCATCACATAATTTCATGTGTCACACCGCAAATGTTTCCTACCCTATCCCTATACATTTATGCCACACCGAGATGATTGTGGTGAAACACTTATCAAATGCATTGAAAGTGATAATGGACGCATTGCATGTCATGCGACACATTTGTCTACTAAATTATTTCCTAGACTAAATTCACACAAAACAAAAAAATTAAAGCATGGGTTCATAGTATGTACTAGGGCGGGTGCTCCCTTAGGATGATAGTGTGTGCGGATCTGATATCCATGGTGGGAAGCCTGTATAACTAGGGACATCTTTACTACCTACTCCCTCTAAGCTCTCAAGATTTCTAAATATGGAATGTGAAAATGATCCTTTTTCAAATTCAAATTGCCATTTATAGGTCCAAATTTAGGGTTTTTGACCTACCTTGCCTTCTAGATGCACCCTTTGACACCCTGGATCTCAAATTCGACCTTTTTTTTTAACTTGATCATCAATTCTACTTTCACCATTGAAATCTTGACCATCCTTTTGTCTTATCGGGACAATTTTTCCAAATTTTTGATTTTTTTTGAAAATTTGTCAAATTTTCCCAAGGGGGCATACCTGTACCCTATTGTCATTGGGGCATCCTAGAGCATCTCTTGACTAAATTTCTTTGACACAATGTGATGAACTACATTATTTCAAAGAGGGGAAAAATGTAGACACTAAAAAAATGTCCTAAGTCTGTGAGCGCCATTTTTCTTAGTCGTCATCCTTCAATAATTGAATAATTTTAATTATTCAATTATGTTTGATCATATTCTTCTATTAATTAAATATTTTTTAATTATTTAATTAATTATCCTTCTCATTTCTATCTTGATCAATTAAAATTATTTAATTGTGTTGCTAATATATCCCTTTCTTCTATAATTAAATAAATAATCATTTATTTAATTATTTCTCTATAGACAAATAATAATGATTATTATTCGACCTTTTATTCTTCCATGATTAAATAATTGTTGAAATTATTTAATTCCTCTTTGATTTCCATCTCCCCATTTAATTAAATTAATAAATTTAATTAAATGCTCCTTTTTCATTTTCTCCAAATAAATAATTTGAATAAATTATTTATTTGCCACTTGTCCCTTTCCTCCATTTTCCTCCATTTTCAAATAAATATTTTAAAATAAATTTTTTATGCACCTCATCCAGTCAAAGATTCCCTATCATTAACCCCTGTCATAGCCTTCATTACTGTCATAGCCATCAACGTCATACCTGTCATGATTCCTCCAAGAATAGCATATTCTTGGTGCATCAATTCTAGACCATCGATCTTGGCATCTTTTTGATACTCAATCTCAACCATCCATTTTGTAACCTTCCTCTCATGCATCCTCCACCATTGATCTCAAAATCCTTCTAGAGGATTAATCTTAGTTGTCCATTCAAAAGGTTGTCTATAAAAGAAACCTTCCTCCTCCATTTTCAACTTAACAACTAATTGTCTCCAACTTTCTACTTACTATTTTGCAGGTATTTGTACATGTGAAGCAACAAATCCGAGGGAAAATATTGCAAAAAGGAGAAATAGGAGAGCAAGGGAAGTGATTCAAGATAAAGCATGGGTAGTATTGTGATTTCATGTTTTATTTTCCTTATGCTTTCATTGTGTTCTCTTCTTTAGGTGTGGTTAATGGTCTAGAGGTGTTAGTTGTCACTATTCTAGGCTAGAAACTAAGAAACCCCATCTTACAATACAAAATTAGTATGCAAACTTGTTAGTCTGAAATATTTGTAGTATCATGACATCTACACATACCTTCATGATAATACCCTCACACCCAACCTATCCAATACCCAACAAAATAATTTCATTATTTTTTCATCCCACTTTACCATCCTTGGTAATACCCTTTATTGAAGGAGCTTTGATGAAACCCTCCTAAGGTTCTTAGACATAAGAGAAGCTCAAATTGATTTATGCAAAGTGAATGAAGTTATATTTGGTACACATTATAGTGGGCTCAAATTTGCTAAGATTCTACTAATAATGTGTTACTATTGTACAAATATGAAAGAACATATACATTATTTTGTAATGAAATATTTACCATGTTAGGAGCAAGATGATTTGATACATGCACCATCCCAAGAATTGTAGCCCATTATTGATCCATGGCCTTTATCACTATAGGTTCTCAACCTTGTTAGAAAAATCTACCCTCCTTACTCTAATGGCCATAAATTCATAATAACCACCATCAACTACTTTACAAAGTGGGTCAAATCCATTCCATTAACCTACATAACTATTTAGGAAAGCACTAAGTTCATCCTTGATTACATAATATATTGCTACGGAATTCCCCTTACTATTTTCATAGATAATGGAAAACCATTCAAGAACCATGACATCCAAGGCCTTTTCCAAGAATACCACATCCATATTTTCCCTTTGTAGTTGAATAAGACTTGATTGCTACTTTGCAATGGACCTATTCCTCTTTCCTATTAGTTGACCCACTCGCTCTTTCCTATCTCCACCGAACTATGCCTATAAGGTCTCCAACCTAAAACTATAGGAATCTTGCTTGAACTATAAAAATCTCTCTATTTTTATCCTATTTCATTTGTCCCTCTTTTCCTAATAGGATTCCTAAAGAATATGTCACTTGATTGGCCTCTCAACTTGCTCCACCTATGGCTCATCCCTCTCTTGAGAATTACTCTCCATTTTTGATAAATCTACCATAAATTGCACCTCAAAATCCCCCTCCTCCTCCTCCACTACCTATGTGTCATATATATATATCCATCTCCTCTCCCTTCGCATCCCCACATCCAAATAACTTTGAAATTCTTGCCTCATCCCCTCTCAACCCATGGTGTCTCCCTCTTCTTCTCTCTTGCAATCTTCTCCTCCTATCACCCCCATCTTCATGATATCCAACATCCCTTCCATCACCTTCATTTTCTCCTCTTTCTACTACCTCTCCCCTTAAAACATTCATCCTAACTAGCCTATGCCCAATCCACCATGCTACATAATCAAGTGTCACTCATGCATCCTCCACTATTGAGAATTGAATATAGTGAATCAACTACATTGACAACCATGATGATCTTACCCACATCATCTCCATAGCTACCTACCAAGGCTTGATCTCTTGAGTCACTCATGTAAAAATCATCTCCCTCTCCTGTGCTTCTGTACACAATCAAAATATCATAATACTTGGATAGTATATACTACTCATTGATGTGAATAATCAAACCAACTCCCTCTCCTACATTCTTGTACATTATCAATTATCATAATACCTTGGCTAGTATATCCTACTCATTTATGTGAATCATCAAACCAATAAAAAAGCATCTAGTTCATGTATATGGAAGGTTCTCATCATAGTAATCCCATTCCTTGAATTCCCATGATGGCCTTTATGTCACCTTATCAATATTATTGATTACCCACATCTAGTAAGCCAAGTCACCCATCCTAGTATGATTGATCACATCCCCATATAGATGAATAAAAGACTATCTATGAGAGATTGGAATCAACACAACAATGTGCTCCCATGGCCATATATTCCATAATGTTACATTTCATCCCAAAATCACCCCTCTGTGAAACACCATGATGTACATGTCATGATATAATTGTGCAAACACATAATATACCTAGTCTTATAACACTCCCTCTACTAGCATCAGATATAACACCCACAAAAATCCAATAGGAAACTTACAAGATCTCTTATATGATATCAATGTATTGCTAATAATATTAGCTACATATAGAGATAACTTAGGAAAATCATCTATTCCTAACCCAAGATTCATCTTTGTGCCTCTAATAGGTAGATAATCCACCCAAAATTCTTGCTCTAGATATACCTACCTTGTCGCCACCTCATACTACACAAGCTCACCCCTAATAGGGATTTGTAAGATTCTCCATATATCCTTCAAGGTGATGGCCATCTCACTTATCATTAGATGAAAGCTACTCATCTCCTACTACCATCGCTCCACCAAGATGGCCATCATTTCCCAATGTTCCCTAATATTTGGCCATCATACAACCTCATATAATCCCATTGCTGCTAGGATTTCCTAGTCCATGTTTGTCAATTGTAATTGAAAGCTCGTGGTCACCAATCACCTCTCCTATATTACAATGACTGTAATCAAACTTGCATTCAACCCAAGCTAAGTCATTAGCCTTAATCATATTAAGCTTATATAAGTCAACCCTTCCCAATTAGTGCAACTGCTATTCCCCCTACACAAGAGCCATTCAATGCAAGCACCACTTTAATCACTCAAGCACCATTCAATGAAAGGGATAATCTACCCCCATGTAAGTGATATTTTTTTAAGCACTACCCTAGTTACATACAAGTACTACATTGTCACAAGTTTCTTGTGAAAGTGGAACTTTTCCTCATGATTGTGCTAAAACATACATGCAAAGGTTAAACCACCCATGAAAGTACTAAAGTGATCACACAAGTACTACTTATGACTATGTAAGTGCTATTTCACAAAGTAGTGACTTCATTTGGCACCCATTTCATAGAATTTATTGCACCTGAACCTAGCCCTAAGGACTAGGTTAGTGGTACATACCAATGCTCTTGCATCTTCTACCTATTGGTATAGTTGGACTTGCTACACATGATGCATATGATAGGGAATCTACACCATGAAAGATTTGATATCCTAAGGACAAGAGTTAAAATGAAATCAAATGGGATCCCTATGGCCTATTTCTACTCTTGCCCTCACCTATTTCTACTTCTACTATTTCTACTTTGGTCCCACAAACCTATTTCCATTTCCTCTTGCCCTCACCTTTTGTACTACTCTTCCCATTTTTACCATCTTTCTTCTACCATTTGCTTGTTTTTCAACCTTTTCTCTCTATTCCTTCTCCAATCACCTTTATTTTCCCTCCTCTACATCTCCTAGCATCCATTTCATTTTCTCAGGAGTTTGTCTTGAAACCTTATTTCTAGGTGACCTCCTGAGGGGGCATCATTCTACCCTCCTTATTCCAATCGATGGGGCATATCGTTTTCTCTTTCTTTAACACGATGCCACTTCTATTAGTTGTAGTGCTATATCAAAGAGGAGAAAATATAGACTCCCCAAATTTTACCACATCACAATTAATTAAATTAAATATTTAATTAATTACTAGCCACAATTCACCAACCTTTAAATTCCCATAACTAATTTTATTATTTAATTAATTATTACTTATTCCCATAATTAGTTAAATTTTATTTAATTAGTTAAATTTTATTTAATTTATTATGTTTTCCCCTTTGTTCAAAAGGTTGATTAATTTAATTAATCTAATTTCAGCCACCACTCATTAATTCTTCTAACATAAATATCAATTAACTAATTAAATCAATCACAAACATCATTAATATTTTCTTCAATTAAAAATTCCTCCAAATCCTCAAACTTGTCATCATGTGACAAGTGTCCCTAACCCTCTTCAATTCTCACACATATGTGAGCATGCACAAGTAACCATCTCCTTCCACCCCATCTTTCACCAAAATATCTTATTGGTTGCTCACAGAAATGTGAGATCCTCTTCCCCATGTGTATCCAACCTACACTTTTGTTTTTTATTCATATTTCACTCTCATTGATTCCCCCCTTTTTATATTTTCCATTTCTCTTCCATTGTCATACTCATGTTTTTCCAAATGTGTGCTCACACATGTGTGAGTACACCTAGCCCTCTTCCCCAAGCAACATGTCATTATCCCAAGCCTCCACCTTGTGACATTTTTCACAATGCTAATACCTTAGTGCTCTTATTCAAACTCAACTCTCCATCACACAATGCATATTAGTCATGTATTTTAATCATTGATAATCTATAAATTTGAGCCTTGTCTCTCCATGTTATCATCAACCAGTTTGAGCTAAACTTATGATGTTGAATCTTTGTCATAATTCTCTCATTGCTAAGGTTATACTATGCTGAGATCAATCCACACTTCAACTACTTCAAAGAGACAACCATGTGAAGATGGGTGCCTCTAATTCAACTATATCATGAGGTGAGTAAGGTAAAAGGTAAAGATAAATTATTTTTATTGCAATTATCTTGTTATTTCTATCTTTTACGATTTTTATCACCTTCAATGATACTAAAGAAACATTAAATTTTTAAATACATTCAAAAGTGATGATGCATCTAGCAATTTGTATGACACTTACATAGAAAACACAACTTATTACATCTTTTAATTTGTCAGAATAATATATTTTTAACATAATGTCTCATGAAAAAACTATCATGTTAGAACTTAGATACATGTCTTGAAAGATTATGAATATGTCCTTGTCATGATTGATACATTGAAAATATCACTCTTAAATATATTTGTTAATAACTATTGGTATTAACAAATTATAATTTTTCAAAATCATTTATTTTTCATAAAATCATCAAAGATATTTTAAACTACCACATTCATAAAATTCTATAAACTAATAACAATACTTAATACTATTGAATAATCTAAATATGCATAGTTATGTATAAATCCTATTAACTAAATACTGCACAAAACAACTAAAAAAATTCATAAATATGTTAAACTAAAAACACTGATATCTACCAACTATTTAGCTATAAACACTGATATAACTCAATATTACTAAGTCTTGGTCACAGCTGTTCCCTAAAGGAGCTTGGATAATCAAACTATGAAAGATGTAGATTCGCTTCCTAAAGTACATATATGAGAGTCATTGAGCTGCTTTAGGCAATTCTTAAACGATACCACGCTCCTTCTCTGACCACAGATATCTTTCTCATCCGGAAACTGTGGCTTTTGAAATTTGAAAGAACCCATTTTCAGTTAAGCGGGTCATTCATTATTATAAAATCTTGACACAGTAAAAAAATACCTCTACTTACCATTCTCAGATGTTAAATAATTCTACCCATTGCATAGTGAGATGACCAAAAGATACTGGTGACAGAATCTGATACTCTATTTGATTGCCAAACGATACCTCTGTTGCATGAAGAGATCACGTGGACTGTAATGGTTGTGCATGTTTCATTCTTAACTGTATGATTTGAGAGAGGGTGAGGCAATGTTGTGAAGCCCACGAGGTAATGAAGACAATTATGGTTCATAACACAGTGGTGAGATGGAGAGCATTTATATGAGAAGTTCTTGAGTGACTGCTACGATTGAGAGTTATGACGATATCATTTCTACTGATTATAATAATAATAATTAGCTTTGCTTGTTGTATTCGACCTTAGCCAGACAACTTGGTATGTTATGTGTAATGCTTAAATTGAACTCTATATAATAGAATGGTATTATGATACTTATCACTTTTCATCATTATATTCTAAGAGATCGTTTTGATTGTTGATACGATGGCATGAGGAGTGGGGGGACACTGAAGTAGCAAAATATAAATGTTTTAAATAAAAGTCATGAATATCCAGATATTAATAAATTGTCGAGAGAGGTTATGAAAAGGTTGTTTAGTTTTATTACAATTTTTTAATTTAATATAGTTTGAGTTTTGATTGTTTATTTGATTATGTAGGGTTTCTAACATATCTTCATTTTCTGCTAGTCATTGTCTCATAGTCTCTAGTCTTTTGACATTCTTTAACACTCTAATTCATGGATCACATAGTTATTATCAAATCACTAGCCGGGCTTACTAAATATCAATTGTCTCTCAAGATTAGTTGCATTAAAAAAATGACCTATATGGTAGAACACCACATGATCATCAACCAAATTATTTACTATTTTGATACTAGCTATTGCCCTCCTATCTCTCACCAATCATGTAGTTGTACATCAATGTCATGTTAGTCTTGCTACAATTAGTAAACATTTTAAACCTAATAGATCAATTGGTAAGAGGTGAGCGAAATCATGTTAGAGAGTAGGTTTTGAATCATATTTTTGCTAGGGTTTCAAAATTCCCTTGAAATGTCTTGCTTGAAGATTCCTCATTTTCTCTTGTTTAAAATTTCACCACTTTTCTTGAAGATTCCCTTGTTTGACATTCAACTATTATTTAAACCATTGAATTTTCTGTTGTCTATCATAAAAAAATATATTTATTTGTACATCAATTTAACATAATATTCTATGGAACTATTTAATGTAGTTGTAGGAAGCCATAAATTTACCTTAATTACCTCTATCACACTATGATCTTAGTTGAGATCTTTTCCATCAATAATATCTAGAAAAATATTAAATTCAACAACTTTAACTAATCAAATTATCAAACTAGAAACTATAATAATATTTTAATAATATTTCATTTATACAATGATATTAAATTGCTATCAACTAGTCTCTTATATTCAAGATTAAGAGGAATGATTTTACTTAGAAGATCCCAAGGATCAATTGACATAAAGATCCGCCCTCCTCTTTACGTTTTGAAATTACTATCTTATATATGTAGTGGTTGAAATTGCCCTAGTAAGCATGCATGCAAAATGTGGAATTTTGAATAGGGGCCTATGTATTGCTCAAAATTATTTGTTAAATTTTAAATATACCCCAATGTTTATATGATCACGTATTGTTTCTAATGGGCCTTAAAAAATATTAAACCTTAACCATGTATGGCATCAATGTAAAATAATATATGTGCCTTTCTTATGGATCCAGATTTTGTATACATGTCTACATGGGAAATTGCAACTACAATAGAAACGAAAATTTCTTTTTCCTTTAATATTTTAAACTTAAAACATCAAATGATAAATATCAAGAGAAGCTATCATTAAGTAAAAATAAAGTATTCAAAGTGCAAGCTTGAAACCTAAGGGGATGTTTGGCCCAAAAAAAATATGGCAACCTACATTCAATTTGAACGAAATATTCTAAGTGCAAGGTAAACATTCAAGGTTGAAATTTTTTGGTCACTTAAATATGTCAATAGTTTACATTCAATCCAATTCAAATTGAAGTGCAACAATTTACATATAACCTAAATGTATGTTAGTTTAGATATAGTATAAATAAATCATTCCACATTAAACGAGAAGAGATTATAAAATTTATAAATTTAACTTCTTAAAAAATTATAAAATACTTGTTCACTCTTGCTTGTTAAGTTTTATTGGTCAATAATTTTGTCAAGGGTCTAATTATTGGTTAATTGAATTAAAATAAGATTAGCTTGTTAAGTTTGATAGTTTGATACTTATGCACAATATCATATTTGTAAATTTATACACAATACAATATTAGGTAAGTGCATAAAGTTGTGACACAAAAAGATATCATTTTTTTTTATTATTATCTAAAATGGTCATTTGATGAGCACCAAATTTGGTGCTCACCAAATGGCTTGGATGATTGAGCCTAAGGCATGGTATTTCCCAAAGCAACCCATTTGATGCTCAAGTGCCAAAATTTGACGCTCGTCAAATGTGAATAATAAATTTTGAGAATGCAGTTTGTTGAATTCTTTTTTTTGTCTTTGTCTTTCTCTTTCTTTGGGCTAGTGAAACTATATACATGAAATATACATTTATATTTAATATGGACATTTAATTTCTTATACTTTAAGTTATATTTCATGTATATAGTTTCAAGATGTTTGAAAGTGGTTTTGGATCTCTTGGAGTTATAATACAAATTCTAGTTTTTGGAAAAGGGTTTGTGCAAGATCATGGGGGTCCAAAGAGAGGCAATGTGAAAATCAACATTTTTAACTTACTCAAAAACGTGAAAATCCGCTTTGAATTTTTCTAGGTTCTGATAAAAAGTACATGGTGCCATAGCAAACACCAAACCTAAATAGATATCTATTCAAAACAAATATCTGTTTAGAAATAGAGAAACAGATATCCATTTTGTTTAGTTTGGTTTTTTAATTTGGCCGAGTCCGGGACACGACCACCAAGTGTTGTTATATATTATATTATAATATAAAATTATAATATAATATAATATAATATAATATAATATAATATAATATGATATAATTATAATACTTATATAATATTAAATAGTGTATAACATTATATTATAATATAATATTAAGTTTGAATGGGTAGTAGAGTTGGCTTGGGCAGTGGGTTTTCTCCCCATTGGTCTCGGGTTCAAATATGCTCCCAGGTTTAAGAGGTGGGACTTCTTGCAAGCAGGGGATCTCACCTGCAGGGGAATAGTCTCGCCCTAGCTTGCCTTAGGTACCCAAGGTAAGGGTTGTTGGGCTACTAGGCTGGGTCGCAGGGACACCCCTGTAGTATCAAATATATATATATATATAATATTAAACAAATCATAATATAATATTATATAATAATATAATAAACATATTATATATAATATTATAATATAATATATATAATTTATATTTTAATATTACAATTGATAAAAATCAATGTCACTCAGTGGTGCTAAACACTCTATACAAACCATATGAGTGTTGCAACCATCAAACAAAACCATTACAACTCAATTCAACATTCATGCCATTAAAACCTTCAAGCTTAATAATATGTCACTGGATCCTTCATGTAAAAGGTATAAAATCATCATGAATAAGAATCAATATCTTTCAACCGTGATACATAAAAAAGAACAATATGTACACCATAGGGGTTTGATGCAACCTTCAAATAAAGTCCTTACAACTCAACAAGATACATGTTCATTAGATTGTTCATGTGAAATCTATACAATAATCATGATCAACAAATAAGACATCACTCAACAATGATGCATGAACAAACACTATATATGCACATTATATATGAACAATCACTAAATTAATAGATTATTTAATATTTATTACTAAATTTTTGTCTCATCATTATACTATTATCTTCATAAATTCAACACTAAAAATATCCATCCAACCAAATTCTTTATAATATATCCATCCAAGGTCAAATTCTTTATAAAAATAAGATCATTGTCAGTGTGAACTGCAAAATTCAATAAGATCATTGGCTTAATAAAGTGTTGCGGCTCTCTGTTGCATCTCTTCATTTCTCTGTGTTTTCCTTTTCAGAATAGGACTATCTCTTCTCCTCTAGCCATCTTTGATGCTCGTCTAACTCCACATCAATGGACATAACAACATCAACAACATTTTGTAGCATAGATGTAAAACACCTCAAATATGGTGGAATACATTCTTCATTCTAAACAGCATTGACTTGATCCTGAATGGATCTAACATTCACATCAATTTGTGCTCACAAGTGAGTGCCATTGGATGCAGGTGGTGAAGGTGGGGAGTTATGAGGTGGAGTGGGTGGAGGTGGAGGTGGAGGACATGGAGATGGATTATAGATATGATCAATATTTAATTGATCCATGATCTAGATATAAGTGAACCTACATTAAATTTGTAATTTCAAAATGTAAGATACATGTTTAAAAACCTTCTTAAACCATTCAATATAAACGACCTAATCAAATACAAATAAAAAAATGTGTAAGGATCATTTATGTCTAAGGCATGCAAATTAAAAACAAATAATTGTTAATGTGATGTGAAATCTCATTAAAAAATACATTATATTTTTACCTCGCTACAATGTTGTTTGATTAGCCTTATGCTCCAAATTGATTCAACAAAGGTGGAAGTGTTAAGCTCCAAATTGCCAATACTTAGTGAATCTAGATACATATTCAATAATGGTTAAAAAAAGCATGTCCAAGTAGCCATAGGGAAATGGGCAAGTTAATGGGTAATAATTGATGGGTTATGCAGGAGGCTATCATACTGTATGATAGCCTCATGCATAACCCATCAATTATTACCCATTAACTTGCCCATTTCCCTATGCCTGCTAGGACAAGTTTTGTTTGGCCATTACTAACTATGGATCCAAATTCACTAAGTATTCACAATTTAGAGTATAATACTTCCAACAAGGGTCCTTTCTATTTTGAGAGCTGAGGAGAGTCAAAAGAATTAAAAAATTAAAAAAAAAATGTTTAGCAAATAAATACTAACTTAAGAATAAGCAACAAAGCAAGAATTTAAGAAACAAGAGAATAAGTGATTATAAAGAAGAAGGGAAAATAGACAAGAATGTAAAACCAATAGGAGAAAAAGGGGGGGTTGGGGTTACTAAAAGAATAAAAACCCATTCAAAAAACCTAATTACAAAAAATAAAATAAGCAAAAATATAGAATTTTTTTTGTTTCATTAGGACACTAGGTTCAATTTTTTGTTTGTTTTATAGTAATGAAGGTTCAATTTTTTTTTGATGTTTTTGTTTGTTTTCCACTAATGAGGGTTTTAATTTTTTTTGTAGGTTTAGATTAAAATGAAAAATTTCAACAAAACTACAAAGAATGTAAAAAAAACGTAAATTAATCACTAATTACCAAAAAAATAGAAAAAAATGCAAAGAAAAGGATTCAAACACATTCCTGGAGGTCAATGGAGGCCGTTGCTCAACTGAGATCATTTGTGAAAGTGAGGTAGGGTTCAGGTTTTAAAATCCTTAACAAAAGGGATATTTGTTACAAACTGATATTTGTTTCGTTTTCTCTAGCATACAAATTATATTGTGTATTAATATGTATGCTTTGGAGAAGCTTCAAATCTAATGCAATAAACAATGAATATCTATTAGAATTGGATATCTGTTTATAATGGATATCCGCTTAAATAATGGATATTTGTTTGGTCAAGGCTTTCACAAACCGAATAATACATAAAACCATTATTATGTTTTTTTTTTTTGATACGCACGGTAGAATATATATATTGAAATAGAAGAAATATACAAACGTCTGCAACGCAGGAACAACCATCCATAAGACACAGCCGGGCAAAATGACAACCCAACCGAGACACAAATCCATGGTTTCAACAGTCCCAAAACATGCACCAAAGACCACCCACGAAAACTATAGGGAAGAAGAGAGGGGTCACAGACCGACCCACAACCACCGTAAAACAAAGTTGCAAAAAATTGTGTAGAAGACCACCAAAAAATAGTAAGAAGCAACGAAAGACTTCAGACACAGAGCCAACCCTTACATGAAACCATTGACTTCCGCGAAACTTACAAAGCCCTCCAACCAGTCATTCCCCTCTGCCGGCACCAACTTCAATTTTTGCTTCAAGAACTCCACGGCCACGTCCGCAAGCTTTCTGTGTCGCGCCAAAGCAGGCCCTTTGAGGTCAAGGAGAAAAGGATACACTTTAACAGCTTCCTCCGTGTCCCTTAAGAGAGACAAGTCAGCCGGACGCGGTATGCCTTTGCCTAAGAAGGCCGCCTTCAAAGTTTCTTCAAGACCACCGAGTAAGTCGACGCGAAACAAGCGCACCATCATCTCCATTGCCACCTTCTTCGGGGTCTCCAAGTCTAGTAACACTGCAAGAAAACGTGAGGAGACATGGGCTTATCTCTGGCATACTCCCTTCTATGCAGGTGTTCTTTACCTAGAATCATCTTAACTGAACCAACCACACCAGATCATCCTGGGCCAGATACGCTTAAATCTCTGATCCGTGACTTCCCAAGGCACTGCACTGCAGCTACCAGTGAGACCGAGTATCGACTCGAAGCATTCCAAGCCTTTCACGAAATATGAATGGTGAATTTTGACTGTTGACCTCTCCATGATTAACAGCCACACCCTGCACAAAACAAAACAATGCCAAAATGCGAAGACAAAAAACAAAATGAATTCAACGGATCCGTAAATAGACCCGTGAGAGGATCCGCCTGGCCACCGCACAAGAGGCTAATAATGATAGGACGATCATCGCATCCTTGCTAAGAAGATTGGCTATGGATTTAGTCCTTACGCTCAAACTATAAACACTTCATGAGGAGCCGCCACCCCAAAAGCAGTGTTTTTCAAATTGTCGTATACCCGACGTGTAAAAAGTGGATATTTGAA
Source organism: Sequoia sempervirens (assembly GCA_007258455.2). Lineage (NCBI taxonomy): Eukaryota > Viridiplantae > Streptophyta > Pinopsida > Cupressales > Cupressaceae > Sequoia > Sequoia sempervirens. Next base: position 280,389,008 of record VDFB02058242.1, on the reverse strand, counting down.
AGCTCCAAAGCTGTCCCGTGTAAACACTAAGGCTCCACGAATAACAAGAGCCGAACTCATTTAAGAAGGCCGACTTCTCCCCACGACGAATAAGAAGGGCCGAGAAATGACGTGGCGGTGCCACCTCAGCTTACACCCACACCGTCCCAAAGCCACCTCACGCACACCCAGGATTCGGGTGGCGAAAAGAGAGGCAGGGGAGGGGAGGGGCCCACCCATCTGCCCACTGGAAGAAGCTAAAGATGACATTCTTTGAAACCTGGACCAATAACCCCCAAATTAGATAGAAGGTCAGCCTCCGTATTGCCTTCCCTTAGGGTATGATTTAGCATTATTTGCTCAAAACTGTCTAGCAGCTCGATTGCCACCTCCAAATACACTCCTAGTTTCCAATTGTGAAGCTGTCTTGTCCTTAGAGCATTAATAACTAATGTTGAATCACCTTCAATAATCAAATTTTTGATTCCTAATTCTTTGCTGAATTTAAGACCAAGCACTAGAGCCTGAAACTCGGCAGCATTATTCGTGCCATCTGCAAGAGGCTGAGCAAGTTTACCAAGAACCGAGCCAGTGTTGGTTCTGATAATGCACCCCGCACCGGACGGGCCCAGATTCCCTTTTGAGGCACCATCGAAATTTAATTTGGCCCAACCCGGCTCCGGAGGAGCCACTGCGTCATTTTGTTGTTCCACAGAAGCGGCACTTCCTGAACAAGCCACAGGAGGGGATTTGATACCAAACCATTGTTTCATAATCCATGCATCCCATTTGGTAAAATTGGATTTCCTCTGTTTCACCAGCAGCTGAGAGTTAAAAAGTTCAACAATGCAAGCCTCTACCTTGCACTGTAACCTTGGGATCGATAATTCTTTATCCTGAAATAAGCGTCTATTTCTCTCCTTCCAGACTTCCCAAATAAGAATTGAGGGACTCATTATCCATAGGTCACCAAAGATGGAGTTGTGCTTGCTGCTTGGCCACGAGTTTAGGCATTCAAGCAGAGTGTTGGGAAAAACAGTTAACCACTTCAATTTTGTGCACAGCCAACACCACATTTGATATGTAAAATTGCAGTTCAGAAGTAAGTGATTCACATTCTCATCAGCTTTTTTACACAAGGGGCATCTGGTTGGACCAAGATAACCCAATTTAGAAAACCTATCACCTGTCAAAATTCTGCCTTGCGCAGCCGCCCAAGTGAAGAGCCCTGCTTTCGGAAGACAAACCTTATTCCAGCACAGATTTAGAGGAAGAACTGAAGAGGATTCATCAGAAGATAACATGTTATAACCAACTTTGGACGAATAAACACCGTTTGGGGTAGCGTCCCACCAAATACTATCTTCCCCTTTTCTAACCTAGATCCTGCGTGTATCCATTACACGCTCAAAAAAATCCATTTCATGACTTCCCACATTCAAGCTATGCACCGACTTCCACTTCATATAACTACCCCCTGAAGATTCTTCAAGAACAAAGTAATCCCTGACTTTTAAGCCCTAGGTTTGCTTAGTCTTCTCCATTATGTTTGAGAGTTCAGTCATGTCTGCTAATATTGGGTAACCTTCCCATGAATCGTCCCAAAATAAGGCCTCCTGCCCCTCCTTAACCTCCCATGTAATGAAATCTGTAATTAATTCTCTGCAGCTTTTTATGAAGTTCCAGATTTGAGACCCAGATGGAAGAGTTTTTGCAGAAAGAAAGTAATACGGATCAGGTTCCAGATATTTTGCTCTGACGATCTTAACCCACTTGAGATCTGGTCGGGAATGAATTGTCCAAGCCAGTTTTGCCCCCAACGCCTTATTTTGCCTTAGAATGTTTCTCAGCCCAGACCCATCATTCTCCTTCTTCTCACAAACCTTTTGCCAGTTAATAAGGAGAATTTTCTTTTGTTCAGAGCTACCTTTCCAAAAGAAGTCCCTCATTACCTTATTTAGATCTTTGCTTACACCGCTAGTTAACTGGAGACAGGACATCAAATATATTGGCAGGGCTGAAATAACTGATTTTAACAAAGTTAGTCTCCCAGCCCAAGAGAGCCATCTGTTTTTCCATGAAGAGATTCGGTCTTTACATCTGCTCACCATTGAGCTCCATGCATTGTTACTTTTGATGCCTTTATCCAATGGGAGTCCTAAATATTTGCAGGGCAATTGCCCCATTTTGAATCCTAAAATTCTCAAAATTTGAACCTCATTAGGGCAGTTTGTATTAAAGAAAAAGACCTCTGATTTGGCCTTACTTACTTCTTGGCCTGAAGCCCTAGAAAAATCTTCGAGCAATTTTTTTAACCTTTGGGCCTCCTTTGCCGATGCTTCACCGAACAGCATTGTGTCGTCCGCAAATTGTTGATGTGTGATATTGGGAAGGCTGCTGGTGACTTGCAAACCTTGAATCCACCCAGATCGTCTTGCATTTTCAATCGATCTCCCTAATGCTTCTACCATTATTATGAATAAGAATGGAGATAAGAGGATCACCCTGCCTCAGCCCTCTTGAAGCAGTGAAAAAACCTTCCGGAGAACCATTTACTAATACTGAGAAACGCGGGCAAGCCACCCAACCAAAGATCCAATTTAACCAATCCTTATGAAAACTGAAAGCCTCCATTACTTTAAAAAGAAATCTCCAGTTCACTTTATCATACGCTTTTTTGATGTCAAGGTTCAACAACATGCCTGCTTTTTTCAATTTTTGAATTGAATGAATGACTTCTTGAGCAATGATCACCCCATCTAGGATAGAGCGCCTAGGAACAAAGCCTATTTGTTCTTCAGAGATAATAGTGGGAAGAACTTTCTTCAGTCTGTTAGCTACAACTTTGGCCAGTAGTTTGTAGATTGTGTTACATAATGAAATTGGACGGAAGTCTTCCCACCTGTCAGGTTTCTCTTTTTTTGGAATGAGAGCGATTAAGGTATTATTCACTTCCTTTAGAACCCTTCTATTTAGTCTAGAATCTTCAATAGCTTCCCAAACATCCTTTCCCAAAAAGTGCCAACATTTCTGAAAGAAGCCGGCTGGGAACCCATCTGGTCCAGGAGCCTTCTCTGGCTGCATCCCAAAAATTGCCTCTTTTACTTCCTCTTCAGAGAACTTTGCATTCAATGCTTGCATTTGAGTTGGGGAAACCAATTTCGGTATGAATTGCAGGGAAGCGTTCTGAGCTTGCCAATTTGAACCTTCCCAATCATTAAGCAAATTCTGAAAAAAAAAGACTGTAGAAACCTTGATTTCCACCGCATCTTCCAACAATCTACTATCCCCGTCATTCAAACAAGTGATTCTGTTGAATTCCCTTCTTGCCTTTGTGGAGTTGTGATAGAATTTTGAGTTTCTATCCCCAGATTCTAACCAGACTTCTTTGGATTTTTGACGCCAAAAGATTTCTTCTTTGGCTAGGATGTCATTCAACTTTTTGGATAATGCCTTTTCTTTCATGTAGCACATTTCATTCATCCCATTCTTCATAATTTCATCAGCTAAGGATTCTAATTCTGCCTCTGTTTGCTCTTTCTCTTTGAAGATATTCTTAAAGCTCTCTTTGTTCCATTGTTTAAGACGCTGCTTCAGGTATTTTAACTTTGTTATTACATTGAATAAACTTGAACCCCCTGGAGAGCATTCCTTCCACCATTGTTCAAGTAAATCCATCACATTGGGATCTTTAAACCACATCATTTCAAATTTAAAAGGGCATCCGATTAGACCTTTCTCCCCAATAACATGCAATTGCACTGGAAGATGATCAGAGCCAGTACCAGAGTTTATCTTGCTCTCTAGAGAAAAAGGAAAGGAGCCCAAATTTCCTTTGAAGAAAAATCGATCTAATTTTTCTGCGATACTTCCAAACCCTTTCCTGCGGTTTGTCCATGTGAAAAGACCATTGCCTGTGGGAATTTCCAGTAGAGAGTTTCTCTCCACAAAGTCATAGAAATCCTTTTGAGACTATAAGGCTTTCCCAATTCCCCCCAGCTTGTCCTCCTTTTTAAGAATGGCATTAAAGTCCCCCCCTAAGAAACTGAAACCTTGGTGCAAATCTTGCAGAACAACATCCAACTCATGCCAAACTAGTCTTTTCTGAATGCTCAACATAGGACCATACACATTTATTAAATTGAAATGTAGGTTCGAGGTTAAACTTCTTACCTTACACACCATCCAGTGTCTGCTAATCTTCAAGGCCTCAAGAAAGATTGTCTGAGGTTTCCAAATAATCAGTAAGCCTCCCGAATCTCCTTCTGCTTCCGAACCAAGCCATTTCCAGGACCTTAACTTCCTGCCAAATTTTTCCAGATCAGTCCTATCTAATTTTGTTTCTTGAAGAAGACAAATTTTGACTTGACACTCTTCAATGTGGCGCCTGATTAGGTTCCAATTGTTAGGGGCATTTAAGCCCCTAACATTCCAGGTTAAGATTTTCATTGCTGTTCAGGAAGGGCTCCACCCTTCCCTACTTTTATCATAGTGTCAATTTTTTGTTGGCCATTGGCTTCCCCGTCCAGCTTTCTTTTCTCTTGATTAGGGATCCTGCCCCTCTTTTTTTGATCCCCACAATCTGGAGTTAATTTGAAAATATCCCTTCTGTGTATACCTAAACGAGATTTAGCTACCTACAAATCCTCAGCTAGCTTCCGCTTCCTGCCTGACTGTGGGCTTAGCAATTCTGTTGTGACTTGGTCATCTGACTCCCAGTAATCCTCAATTCCTGCCAGACTAAAACCAGCCCCCACCATTCCTGACTTTGATTTATCCGCCTCTGCTAGTTCCACAAGTTCCTTCCCCACTTCAATCAAAGAGTCCAGCTCCACATTCAGACCACTATCCCCCATAAGTACTAAAGTCTCCGAGATTTTGTCATCTAACTCTTCAAACTGGACCATCTTCTCCGCCTGTTCTTCTTGAATGTTCTTCCTACCTGCACTTTCATCCATGGGGGAAGAAGTTGGAGTCCCAATTAACGAAACTCCACCCATAGGGACCACATTGTCACTATTTTCTTTTGGAGAGATCCTAGAGTCCTCTGTCGGTGACTTCTCAAACCCGTGCTTTGGTGATTTTGGAATTTCAGAGAAGATTCGTGCAGCCGGTCTAAGATTTGCCGAAGGAGTCTCCAGCATGCTGGATTTCCCTGTCACTTCATTGTGAGTTCTGCATCCTAGCGTGCGTACCAGGTTGTTACGCATTAAAGAGTCTCGCTCTAATTTTTGAACCCGAAACCCATAATCCGTTATAAGCTCAATCTCGCTCCAAATCGTTCTATCCACAGTGTTTTCCACACAAATGCGCACATAGGTTTGATTCCTCTTCGCCAGTTTCCTTTCTTCTGCGCAAACAAAGGTGCCCAACTGATTACCAATTTCCACAAGAATGAAGGGAGCCCAGTACTCCTGTGGAAGATTTGGTAAGCTGTACTAGTCTTGTAGAAATTCCATCACATGGGTTGAAGGATCAAAACCCATTGACCACTTTCTTAAATAAAAGCCGCAGCCATCGAGAACCCAGACCCCATTAACTATTTTGTCTCTGATAATACGAGATGGGCAAACGACTAAGAAAAAATCATTTTGAGGCATTTTAAACTGCAACTCCTCACCCCAACGCTCTTTCCACCAACTCACCAAATAGTCCCAGTTTAGATTCTTCCCAAACCACTTCCCAAACAAACCTAATTGTTCTAACCTCAGGACTTCCACTTGCAAAATCGAAGAGCTGATAACTACTTTGGTTCTTCCACTTTTAGCTTCTTTGGACATGAAAGAGACATGTTTGTTCTTTTCGTCCTTTGAACTTTCTTCCCTGACTTCCTCCCATACCTTGGCCGAAGACTTTTTTTGCCATTCCCATTTCCCTTCCCATTTCTGGGTTTAGGGTTTTTTTTTGAAGTTTGTCTGTCCGACCATGATGGGATATTTTGCCTGAGTCTTTCTTCATTCTGAGGACGAGGTCTGCGGAACGCTTCGTTTCTGTACTGACCATTCTTATTCCTACCATTGAAGCACGCAACCTTGTTCTAAAGATGCACATGACCCATGCCCCATAGAAAACAGCGGAAGTGCATGACAAGATTCTATGGTTGGGCCTCGCGATTCTTCCTCCAAAACATATTCGAGGTCCCAAACCTGTGCATTTAGGGCCCCCGGCCATTGCTACCATTATCTTCCATTTTCCATTTATTTCCTGTCCATTCTTTCCATTTCTTCTTATGTATTCTTCCATGTATTTATATATTATATAATATATTTATACATAGTATCCCTCTAAGTCTCTCCCTCATTCTTCCTTCCCTCTCTCTCTCCCACCACCCCCCTCTCTCTCAGTTTTTCCTCTCTCTCAAGTCTCTCTCCCTCTCTCTCTCTCGGTCTCTCCCACTCCCCTCCTCTCTCCCTCCCTCTCTCTCTTGGGTCCACTCCCTCCTCCCTCTCCTCTCTCTCAGGTCCTATCTCCATCTCCCTCTTAGGTCCCTCCCACTCCCTCCCTCTCCCTCTCTGTCTCAAGTCCCTATCTCCATCTCCCTCTTAGGTCTCTCTCTCTCCCTCTCTCATCTCTCCCACTCGCTCTCTCCCTCTCACTCCCCCCTCTCTCTCTCTCCCTCTCATGTCTCTCTCTCTCATCTTTTCCTCCCTCTATCCCTCCCAAACTCCTCTATAATATATTTGTTATATATTAATATATTATATATTCTAAGATGGGATTAGAGAATTCCCAACCTAGAAAAAGTGACAACCAACACTTCTAGACTATTAACCACACTTAAACAAGAGAACATAGATAATGGAGAGAAATAAACGAAAATAAATTAAATGAAACACTCCCCATTATGGTTGATTACTTCTCTTGTCTCTTCTTCTTCTTATGCAATCCTTTCCCTCAGATTTTGTAATAAACTTGTGTGAATACCTGCAAATAGTAAGCAAGAAAGTTGGAGATGAAAAGTTGTTAAGTTGAAAATGGGAGAGGAAGGTTTCTTTTATAGACAACCATTCGAACGAATGATCCAGATTAATCTTCAAGAAAGATTCCAAGATTGATGGATGAGAATGTATGAGAGGGAGGTTACGAAATGGATGGCCAAGATCGAAATTCTAGAAAGATACGTGAGATCCATGATTGAGAATTGATGCACCAAGAATATGCCATTCTTGGAAGGATTATGATAGGTATGACACTGACGACTATGATGCTTGACAACTATGACCACAATGAAGGCTATGATAGGGGTTAGTGACAAGGCATCTTTGACCAGAAGAGGTGTATAAATAATTTATTTTAAATTATTTATTCAAAAATGGAGGAAAGGGACAAGTGGCAAATAAATAATTTATTCAAATTATTTATTTGGAGAAAATGAAAAAGGAGATTTGATTAAATTAATCAATTTAATTAAATGGAGAAATGGACATGGATAATTGATTTGAATTATTTATTCAAAAGAGAGGGATGACACATAATTAAATAATTTTGAAAATTATTTAATTATAGAAGAATAGAAGGCCAAATAATAATAATTATTGTCTGACTATAGATGAAAGATAAATAATTAAATAAATAAGGATTTATTTAATTATTGAGGAAAAAGGGGAGAATTAGTGACACAATTAAATAATTTTAATTGATCAAGATAGAATAGAAATTAGAAGGTGAATTAATTAAATAATTAAAAAATATTTAATTAATAGAGGAATGCAATCAAACATAATTGAATAATTAAAATTATTCAATTATTGAAAGACGATGACCAAGAAAAATGATGCTCGTAGACTTAGGACATTTTTTAGTGTCTACATTTTTCCCCTCTTTGACATAATGCAGTCCATTGTGTTGTGTCAAATAAATTCATTCAAGAGGTGTTCTAGGATGCCCTGGTGAAAGCAGGGTATATGTATGCCCCCTCAGGAAAATTTGACAAATTTTCAAAAAAAATTAAAAATTTGGAAAATTGTCCCGATGAGACAAAGGGTTGGCTAGGACTTTGATGGTGAAGACATAATTGAGGATCAAGATCAAAAATAGGATCAAATTGGAGGCCAATAGTGTCAGAAAGTGTGACTAGAAGGAAAGGCAGGTTAAAAACCCTAAGGTTGATTTTCACATTCCTAATTTAAAAAATTTGAGAGCTCAGAGTGATTAGGTAGCTAAAATGTCTCCAATTCTTGAGGCTTCCCACCACGCGTATTGGATCCAGACACACCATCGTCTCAAGGGAGCACCCACCTCAGTGCGTACTACAAACCCATGTTTTAATTTTTTTTGTTTTACATGCATTTATTGTAGGAAATAATTTAGCAGACGATTGCATCGCATGACGTGTGACACATTTTTCATCGCATTCAACACATTCAATAAACATATTGTTGTAATTGTCTTAGTTCGACACAAGTGCATTAGGATAGGGGCAGGGGAATTTGTGGGGTGACACATGAAATTGTGTGATGCAAGTAACTTTTTGAGCCAAATATGTTGTCAGGAAAGATCCAAGTGATTGGTTGTGACGCATATGTGGGCCAAAGCGATGCATGTGTTAGGCGTGTGACACATTTGATAAATATTGCAACACAATTTCCTTATTAAAGATTTACCCCAGACTAGGAAAGTTTGACTTGGTCAATTTAGGTTTGATAGGTCAAATGAAGATTTCATATTGGTGTTCTTGGGTGCTTGATGTTTTCAGGTGCATCTTCCTCCCATTTACACACAAGAGTCCAGGCTAGATGTGTTCTGATTGTGGGACTAGTTAGATGATGATGAGAAGGACATGTTGTTGAAGCTTGGTTTGTTCTATGTGACATATATGCCCACCATTAGGGTGAATAGGGGCATGCTGATAGTATTAGGAGAGTGGTGGCATTCAGAGACCAACAGTTTCCACTTGTCGACGGGGGAGGTGACAGTCACCCTATAGGATGTGTATAGTATCTTGAGGTTACCCATTCGTGGTGAATGAGTACAGTATGACCCAAAATTGGGGCTTCAGGCATTGTATGAGTACTATGATACTGAGGATGATGCTGAGCTCAGGATACAGTGCTATGATATCCGATGGGAGGCCCTGGTAGAGAGATGTGACCGATTTGACTGTGTTTTGTGTGTACTGATAGCAGGAGTGATGATTCTCGATCACAAGGGTCATGGTTTCCTAGTTGGTTGGGGAGAGATGTTGGGTTTGATGGTTTATGCATGGGGGCCATGTCTATTGGCTATGTTGTATTTTTAGTTGCATGATATTGTCTGTAGAGAGGGGCATAGCTTGAGATGTGGTGTGACCTTGCTGACAATTTGGGCATGGGAGCACATAGCAGTGTTTCGGCCACCAATGGCTCGACAGGCCATGGGAACATCACCATATGCTTATCTATATCAGGGGGCATTGACTCAGACACATGTTGGTGATGTAGGTTACTGGAGGCATGGTATAGATACATTGGTGAGTTTCATTTGGAGACCTTATAGGACCTACCAACTATGGATAGATGAGGACGACCACTTACCTTGGTGTTGAAAACCACGGTATCTTATTGAGCAGATAGTGCAGTCACATCATATTAATGAGATGTATCTCCTGAAGAGGGTACAAAGATAGTTTGGGGAGAGACAGGGAGTTCTAGTGGGTAGAGTAGAGTATGGGAGGTCTTCCTGCGAGGTGCATCCTTGGGGTCCATAGATTTTCATTACTATAGTTGAGCAAGAAATCGATGCTATGTAGGCCTTAGATTGGGAGTGGAGAAGAGGGGATATAGATGCAGGCATAACACCAGAGTATGATTCTTGGTGGCTCATTCACAAGCCTATTCCATTGACCGATTCTCAGTAGCCAATGCCAGTAGAGCAGAGAATCAGAGGTTTGAGAGGTTGATGATGAGGAAAAGGTGGGAGATGCAGAGGAGACGAAGGATGAAGAGATGAAGGAGGATGGGGGGGAGGAGACAAGCATCCTAGGAGGAGGGAAAAATGATGACAGGAGGGTAGGAATCTACCACCAATTCGAGAGGAGGTAGAGATGGAGGAGGATCGGTCAGAGGTTAGGGTAGTAGCAGAGGTGTTGGTACAGGATGAGAGGCAACATGTAGAGGTTCCTGTAGTGGAGATGGTATAGCCAAAGGCCATGGAGGTCGAGGGAGGTGGTGATGGGGGATAGAAAGAGCAGGTAGGAGGAGAGGAGGAGGTTGAGATGGATGAGGCAAAGTGGGTCCTCTGTGAGAGGATCATCATGGGTGATGAGGAGATGCTAGAGGAGGTGAGGACTAGAGAGGGAGAGGGTTTAGCGGAGTAGATGATAGCCGCTTTGTAGGTTCGAGTGCAGGCCCTTGAGGCATAGTTGACGATAGTTACTGTGGAGAGGGATGACCTTAAGCCTGAGAGGGATGCATTCTAGGTGGAGAGGGACCTAGCAATCTTCAGCTAACAACAGACTGACTAGCAGATGATCAAGTTCACAACTACATGTAGAGGGTCTATTGTCGAGGTTTCTAGAGAGTATGCTAGGGTGAGTAGAGCCATTCAATATTATAGGGATTTGTATGAGAGAGGGGTACCTTTGAAGAGGAGGGAGCCCACATTTTTTAGATAGATAGTGGCTCACGGGGTAGAGGGCATAGTAGGGCTCATAGTCAGTGGACACAAAGTAGGTCCCAGGGTGATACATCAGATGCCAAGCGACCCACTCCATATGACAGGCCTCCTACTACAGAGCATAGGGCCAGTGATGCATCATGTAGAGAGGATGCCCCAAGGACATGCAATTAGGGTAGTTCAGGATAGAGCCCCTTGTTATTTATGTATTAGACACTGATGTTTTTATTATTGATCCTGCATTGTGATATGTTTATGGTTTTATGCTTAAATGTTCATGCATTTATGATGTCTATTGATGCATTCTATATAATGATGTGATGGTTTTGATATGCTTTATGATTATGTGCTTATGACTATGTGATAAATGTTTATGCTTTTATTATATGCAATATGGATGACGTAATGTTTACCAAATGTAGTATGATACGATGATGATCCATATGATATGTTATGAGTACAGTGAAATATAATGATGTAATGTATTTATGGTTATGGATGTTTTTATTATGCTATGTGTGAATGATGGATGGGATAGAAATGACCTAATGCAATTTGAGATGGAATGTATTAATGTAATGTAATGTTTGTACAATAATGCGAAATGTTTGATGGAAAATATGTAATGTTTGTGTGTCTTGAATACTAAGGTGATTATTTAAATTAACTTTTAAATGATTACTTTAGGTTTAATGCTATTCAAGTTCATCTTGTGTGTTATGTTAGATTAGATCCTTATATGCATTTAATGTTCTTTAATTAGATCATGGGTGCAATTAATTTAACATAGCATACTTAATCACAATGTGGAATCTAAGAGAAACTAGAATAATTTTTAAGTAGATCACATAAAACATGTTAAATCATGGAGACATTTATTAAATAATCTTACAAAGATTATTTGATCAATCACATTTCCATTTAACATTAAACACATAAACATAAATAACAAAACATCAAATGATCATATATATATACATCAAAATTTTGTGTACATGTCATCAATATATACAATGCTAATGTGGTCTGTGACTATAGGATCCCTTGAGATCTGGTGATTACATCTATCTAGAGGTAGTATGTCGAGAGATAGTGGTATACGATCATGATTGTGAGCTGGAACGTACATCCAAAGCATACTATAGACCCTGTTCTCATCCAATGGTTTCCCAATGATCCTTTGCTAAGCAGTCTCTCTCCGCCTATAGCCTGGCTACCTATGCTTAGAGTCTCTCGACCTCTGTTGGGGCTTGAGATGATCGTACCTCCTCATAGGCAGCCTTGGCTTGGTGGGTGCACCTCCTAAAACCATCATATGTTTCCCTTAGTCTGACATACGACTCGAACAACTCTGGATCATGCTCCATGATAGGTGGGGGCACATAGTCTGTATTAAAAAAATCCTCATAGACTGATGGAGGCACTATCTCGGCAACAACCTAGAAATCATAAATATAATCAATACACATCATGATATATATGGACATAAAATTAAAACATAAAGCACTCGAACATAAGCATAAAGCATAGTAGTAAATAAGATATCATCACCTAGATCTTTGACTGGCTATGCAAAGACAACCTCATCTTGTCTAGGAGGAATGGAGGATGTGCTAGCCTCTCCATGACTATAGGTGTTCGTGCGTGTTGTAGCTATTGACTGTGATCTAGTCACATGAGTGGGAGCTAGCTCTCTCCACTCATGACCCACTAGATCCTCATCTACTATATCATCCCCCTCACTCATCAGCTGCTCCTCCTCCTTGTCCTCCTCATCCTCCTCCTTATAGCCATCATAATCGGGATCAACAGCCTTTTCATAGTCCTCATCTATCACATATGTGAATAAGTCTGTAGCCTTGACCCTTGTCTCCTCAGCTCTATCCTCCTCCTCATCTCTCTGATCCAAGAGTGGCCCTGCATTAGCTATTGGCTCATCCATGAAGAATACAGGAGATGGTTGTGTTGATCCCCACCACTCCTCATACGTATTTGTGGTATCGACATCATCAACGTTAGAGACAAGGGGCATATCATGATCCTGATAATTGAAGTCACTATATATGACATCATCAGTAGTGAATTGTCTAGTGTCATTGGGCCTCTAAGTGCTCTGTACTAATCACTTAAAAAAGGGCCATGCCATGGGTGGTACCTATACCTATCCAAACTATCGTATGACATGATCATAGTAGAAGGTTCATACTATGTAGTCATGTCTGCCTATTAGAAATCTATCCACTTGTATTCTCCTCAGCTAATGAGTCTCATCCGACCATTGTGGTATAAGCTGGTATGGTCTCCATAAGATCTCCTCCTCATCCAGTCAATCGAATCTAAATCTCCAAAAATGCAAATCCTCATACTTCCATAACTGCCTCATAGGTTAATTGAATGTGAGGATACCCTAGGGCTAATGTACATGGAAACCCTGTCGGCCTAGTGTATGTGATATTCTCTAGGTACCATACTTGTAGTAGCATACAATGCATCATATTATTGACCTTGTGGAATGAATATCACCCTAGATCATAATACAAGTGTGCAAGGATACTATGTCCCTAGGTGTATACGGTCCTCTTCCCTTCTATCAGTCGAATCATGTGAACTAGTCATTCATCTAGATGTTCTCCTCGACCATCAGGGATGAGTACTAATTCCACGGTGAACATCATAATCTATATCACAAGTGGTGCTCACAAATAAATTAGCCATGGTAGCTTTATGCACGACCCCACGATGTCATCCAAAATAAAACCTCCAACACAGAACTATATGTGCTATTTCATCTTAAGAAATGATCAATCCCCTCAAAAATAGACCCTCTCACCTCAAATCAAAACTCAAAGGATGCAATGGATGCCCTCTAAGGTGATTGTCATCTTGCTTGTCGAGAGATGAAATGTACAAGTATCTACATTCCACCTCTCGGCTAATTCCATCAACATAGCATCATGGTACCTCATGGGGGCATGAGGTACACCCAATACAATCCAGTGGTATGTAGTAACTATGTATCTTCCTCTGAAAGTGTTCGGGCTAAGTCTCAAAGATGACATAACTGTCTACCACTAAGGCATTGCCGCGACCAAGGTGGAATCTAACAAAAAAGAAAAAATATGTCCTATAAGCATTCTACAATCTTAAATATATACATCAAAAATAAAAAAAGTGTACTAGTCCTAGACACTTTAGTTTCCTCTAGGGACACTTTGTGAAGAAATGGGACACTGTGAAAAAGTGGGACACTTCACAACAAAAAGGGACACTTTGCGAAAAAAGGGATGCTCTACAAAATTTTCTTCTAGGGTCATAAATCTATCTAGAAATGCATAAAACAACATAAAATAAATGCATAAGGACAAAGCTAAAGCCGAAAAATCAACTCATCTAATACTATAGCTCTTCGTGAGCTACCTCCTCTCATAGGACATCTAGTCTCGAGGGCTCACACTCTCGTTGGCTCGATATCTTTAGTCACTATCCACCAAAGTTAGGCTACAAGAAGGTAAAAGACAAAATGATTAGAAATTACTTCACTTTTTTATTCTTTTATAAGTTAAAATTAGGGTTTTACTATATTAGGGTTAAAAGTGTTTTTCATTCAAACTAGCTAGCATAACAAGAGCTAATGAATTCCATTTTTGATGTCATTTATTGCGTTGGAATCGTGATTTTGCTCCCATTCTCATCAAATGTCTATCATTATGTGGTATGTTACTTGGAAATACCCTATGATAGAACTTACCTTATTCAAAGTGGTTAGATTGCTACCTTGATTCCACCTCCATAAAGCAAGCAGAAATTGGGGGAGCATACATCTACCCTCAAATTCGATCTCTAGAAGTTAGATAAGAGGATTTTGGACGACTAATGAATTCGTGTTGTAGGATGCAGTTCCTAATATTGTCATTTTGCAGATAGCTACAGTGGGGGCTTCATCCTTCTGCATTATGAGTATCCTTTCCTGAAGTGAAGTTCATTGTTTGGATTCCTTTAGCTTACATATGCACGTAGAGTCATATGGGAGCTAAAGTAGGGGCTAGATATAATGACAAAAATTGTACTCCCTTCTTGGAGATAGTGTAATTTTTCATTTAATCTAGACCTATTTTAGTACCCTTGGATTAATTACCCTTTAAATCATCATTAATAGGCCCCTAAGACCCTTTATTTTGGATCTTGAGGCATATTTCAACTAAAAACCCAACAAAATCATCAAAACCATAAAAAATTCTAACAACCCACCTCAAAAATCTAGGGTGGGACTCATACACCACTTTGGGTGTATGAGTCCCCCTAGGTGGGACCCATATGCCAGAGGTGGCGTATGGGTCCCATTTGGGGCTTTTTTAGGGTTTAAGCGGGAAATTCAACTTTTTAATTCAAATTTTTGGTTGATGTCAGCTTTTGAGATCTAAATAATGGTAAATTAGGTGTAAATTCCTATATAAGAAAGCTTTTAAGTCATTATTTCATCTAAGCAAGCATTTTTAGAGCATTTTCAAGATCCAAGTATTCTTTCACAAGAGCATTCAAGTTTCAAAAGTAAGCAAAGTTGAAGTATTGGAGAAGGATTAAAGAGTTTTTATAGGTCTTCAAGCTCACTTTCATCCAAAATATAGCATTTTCAAGGGTTGATTAAATGGTTGTCTATGGTGAATCATGATGGATTCTAGGTTGGGGAAATGCAACTAGCCATCAAGCCAAGCCTAATGACTTATTTCCTAAGTGATTCCATCCTCCATTATCGTTCTACATTCAGCCTAAGGAAGGTACATGTGTCATCATGACTTATTAGAATGATTTGACATCTCTCAAAGTGAGTCATCGCATTCAAGCTTCATTCATGCATCTCATTCTTACACATTAGAATAGGGTTATATTGCATTTCAGATTTCCTAATCTTAGATACACTTAAGGTTAGGGTTTACTTTCCTATTTACATTCATGATTCATTGTTTCTATCAAGGTTTAATTACCAAACTAGGGGTTTCACTAAGGAAAACCCCCCATAAGAAAATCAAGTCTATATTTTGTTTTGCTAGTCTTTTTATAGATTCAGATTTGGAAATCAGTTTGGAAGGAAAGAGCAGAGATTGGAGCACAAATCTAAACTTTGAATTCCCAAAAAAGCGAAACAGGATTGATACACCAAAAGTGGTGTATGAGTCCCACTATAAGAATTTTTTCCAAATTTTTGCAGTTCCAAACACCCTTTTGCCAGATTTCAGTTCTTGTCCAAAAACCCTAATCTAGGACTGATACACCCAAATTGGTGTATGAGTCCCATTAGGCCAAAATTTTAGGATTTTTAATGTTTTAGAGCTTATTCCAGTCTTCTTCAAGCTTCCAAGTGCACACATTCCATCTTGTAGTTCTTTGTTCTATTTTGCATGCTTTTCTAGGTCATTTAGTTAAATATTGCATTATATCAGGGTTGAGCATTACATCTTACATTTCATTAGTCTTTCCAAGCCCTAGCTTGGTGGTATACCCCTCATTAGTTACAATCAGACCTTAAGGACAACCCTATTGCAAGATCTCTTTCTCCTTTGCATACTTTAGATTAAGATTTCTAGGGTTTCCCTTCAATGAAATGATTGGGAAGTATGTTTTCTCTATGTCCTAAACCTTACTAAAGCAAATCCATTTTTCATTATTTGAAACATAAATGAAGAAAAGTCAAACAACACATACATTGAGGGTGGTTTTATTCATTTATTTAAAAATCAAGTACAATAGTGTGATATACATGCAATTCAAGTCCATTATGCAATCAAATGGTGCCAAGTTTTTCTCAACATTAGCTTTCCACTTCCATTCTCCATCTAAATTATCAAAATTATTGAAAATTTTGAATATTATTGAGGATCAATTCTACTTGTGAAATTTGATTGGATTTTACAAATCACATCCTTATAACTCACTTTAATATTATACAATTGGGAAAATCTTATCTACTAGATTCTCTATATCCAATGAGATTTTATGGGAAAATTATGTGTTTTAAATAGTAAGAATAGTGACAAAGAAGGGTGATGTGCAAGATATAAGACAATACAAATGGAAATATCATTGACCAATGTAACAAGTTGCATAATAATTTTTGATGGTAGTGTTTGGAATAAATTTGACATGTAGTTATAGACTATTATAACATAAGACAATGAAACATTAGTCGTGAAGAGAGACAATGATTGGAAATGATGGAGGGAATAAAATAACAAACCATCATGTGACTTGTTTATGATATTCCACTAGAATCCTTATCCTAAACCACATCTAATTAGCATCGACAAATCATCGCAAAAAAATGAGCATCTTTTGATAGGTCTTCCACTTGTTTTCATTTACTATGTTTTCATCTTTAGAAATGAATACATATATAATCTAGGTACATGAATAATTGACTTCTTTGGCTTCTAGGTATGGTGTGTGCAAACAATAGTTTTTGATATCATTTTAAACATATATAAGATGGTGGAAAACCATAACAACTATATAAATTTTGCAGTTGGGAAAAAATAAATTCATATGATTGATCTTTGAAAATAATGATTTGAATTAAAAACATAGATCAAAGAGAAGACATACAATGGTCTTTTCATTTAACATGGGTCCATAATGTATGAGAAAACTAACTCATTTTGGTGCTTTCTAAACTATTAATATTATAAGATCTTATCAAAATTTTAGGAAAAAAATACAATGATGCGATTAACCAATAGACTTAAATTCTTATTTCAATTGATTACTAAAGTAGGTCTAATACAACATGAACTAATAAGAATGAATAAAGATAGATAAGAATTAAAAAAAAAAAATCGACACATTAAAATCATAACTAAACAAAAAATAAGAATTTATTTGAATATACAAACTCCACCATTACAAAGGGAGCACGAAAAATACAACATTAAATACATTACAAAATTATTTTGACCCAAAGAATTTGGATGCCAAACAGAAAACTTTAAGTGTGAGAGAAATTTGTATCAAGACAGGTGTGTGGATTGGGCAAAGTGAAGAAATAAATATAAAACTCATGTTACGTTGAGAAAATGTTTTCAAAGTTGGAAGTTTATATGTATTCCATACTCTCTCCATATACTACGGACACGATTTCTCTCCTCTAAAATTCCTCCTCACGCCAAAAGTAGAAGAAACGAGTTCCCCCTCTTCTATAAATAAACTTTCATTCAATAAAAAAGCCTTTACTATTTATTCTCTTTATTTTATTTTAATATTCACTTTATTATCATTCAAGTGTAATTTATATTTCAATTTAATTTTTTAATGAATATACTTATTCATCTTTTTATTATACAAATATTAGACACATTCAAAAAAAGAAATAGTGGTAAAATCACATTTTAAAGTCTATATAATATATAGTGTTAAGCAATAAATTAAAAGAAACAAGAGGTAAAATCATTAAGTGACATAAGTTAAGTCATCAGTAGGGGTTTATCGTGATCATTTGGCTTTCCAAAAATGTCAACAGAGTTTGGATTATCAAGAATAGGCTCCTAGCCAATAATCATGCCCTCTTTATTTTCTTCTTCAATAGGGAGTTGAGTCTCACAAATAGGCAAAATGGAAGAAATGAAAATGGGAAGGTTTCTACAAATCAACCATCCTGAGGCCCCACGGTCACAAAGCTCTAGAAAAGTTGAAGGCGGGCTAGGTGGTTGAGACCAACCACAAGGAGACAAGTCCATGGTTCTACCTAGAGGGGGCTACGAAGCATGTGACTAAGAATCATGTCCAACATGGGCATTTTGACATTTATGTTTATCTCCATAGGGAGGGGAGTGACCCTTGTTAAAGGACAAAGTTGCTGGAATTTTGACAACTATATACAAATCATTACCTCAATGATAAAAAAGCATGTGTAAATGAACCACTTCAAGTGTAACTTTATTCACTTGCACTTGAATTTGGATAAGAAAATTAGAATAAATTATAGGCTTAGCACAAAGTGAGAGGTGAAAATTAATAGAATAACCAAAAAAAAAATCAATCTTTCCAAATGATGATAATAATTTCCACCCACAAAACATATCAGATCTTGATGAAATTAGTAGGAATTTTGGACCAATATCCCAAAAGAATCATATTTCATGAAAAAGGTTCAAGCATAAAAAGCTTGAAAAAATCATGAATCTAATTCCAAGTAGCCTAATTCCTAGGACAAAACTAAAACAAGTTATTGAGAATCTCCATTTTTTTGTACAATGGATAGGGAGGATTCATAATGCCCAACTGAGTTAACCTAGTACCACCAAGAACACCTTGGTAGAGAATACACCAAGAAAAATGGGCAACTTTTAGCTCAAGGATAGCCAACTAAATAATAGTATGAAATTTGCATTGCAAAGGGCTCATGCAAGACTACATTGACCATTTATGATTCAAATTTTAAACTGTGTGAGGGGGAAAATCATAGATGCTAAATGAGAGAAAATTAATTGAAATAGAGATATAATCTAAATCAAAAACACTAATCTAGATCTATTCCTACATTCACGAAATGACTTTCTAAGCTACTGAAAACTTATAATGAAATCATACGATTATCAAATTGAATTCAAAACAAAGAGAGGTTACCATCCAGTGTCGGAGTGTGTTCGCAAGATGTTGGGTTGTTCATATCACTGCAAAGCCTCCATTGCTGTGTTCAAGAAAGCTTTGATGCGATGCGAGTGTTGGTTGATCGAAGATTTGTTGAAGCTCTATCAATGGTGATTGTGAATATTGGTAGTACTTGGTTTTGCAAATGATGTTGGCTCTTCGATGCATTTTTTGTGAGAAAAGAGGTTTGTTATATAGAAATTATGATTTGAAATGCACGATCAAGATTGTGTTGTAGAATATCCAAATCAACGGTTGAAAGTTGTTGAGAGGATTTAGACATGAATGATTTGTGCAAAATAGATTACACAATTAGTGTGATTGAAGAAATATTGTTGAACGATTTGTGAAATTGATGAAATAGGTGGAGCAATTCATGAAATTGAAGAAATCAATTTGAGCCTTCAATGGGATTGAGGAAATTATGTAGAGCGATTTGTGAGATTGAAAAAAGTTGGTGAGGAAATCATGTTGAGAGTAATTTTCTCAATCATGAAATTTGGTGAGGATAATTCAATTAATTGATTTAATTAATTAGTCCTTTTTGGAGTTGAACATGCAAATTAAATTTGACTTTTGCAAACAAAGTTGTATTAGTTTGATTTGATTTTTGATGATTTTTTGAATAGTTTATTCAAATTATTCAAATTTGGAGGGGAAGTGAGTTAATTAAATTATTATGATTTAATAATTTAATCAACTTAGGGGAATAAAGTGATTTAGTGACAATTAAATAATTTGTGTTATTTAACTAATCAAGACAAATTAAAGTGAGATTAGGACTTTATTAAATAAATGAAATTTATTTAATTGGTCAAATTTGATGAAAAACATGAATTAATTAAATAATGTCATTTTATTCAATTAATAGCAAAAATAGGGTTTTAGGACTTTATTAAATAAATAAAATTTATTTAATTAGTCAAAAATGACGAAAAAGTGAATTAATTAAATAATGTTGTTTATTTAATTAATAGGGGAAATTAGGGTTTTTTGATGCAAATGATGTGAAATGCAATGATACATGCTAGTTCACGGGCTAGGACAATTTTAGGTGTCTACATAAACCATATGAATGTGAGGTAGAAGCCAAGTATATACCTTGTAAGGTTCGTAATTGTAAAATGTCATATTTGTATAACATTTTCAATCTTGCCACCAAGGTTTGAAGCCTCCCAACCTAATTTTATAAATTATATTGAGAGGAATAGACTCAAAGATAGTATAAAATGATTGAAAATTTTGATTAGATATACTATGCTTTGATTTGGTGTCTCACCAAGTGTAAAAACTTTGCGTACACTTCAAGAAATAGTCAAGCAAGTTTGTGATTCCTTTATGGTAAAATTCCAAGGCACATGGTTAAGAAGTCTTAGCAAGGGGTTGATCCTACCAAGAAATAATAGGAGACTACTAAGTAGAATGTTGATTAATGGAAAAACCCTTACGAAATTCATTGTCATCCCATTGAAACCATGGCTTGATGGCCTCCCAAGATTTTCATATGCTTTTTAATGAAAAATGTTCCGTACATCTAGATATGATCCTTCATTATGAGAATATTATGAAACCAAGCTCCTTCTAAGGATGATGCCTATTGGGTACCATTATAGAAATATAATGTCTACTACAAAATTTCTAAGCTTCATTCCCTTCTAAAGATTAAATAATTTATTTACCACATAGAGCTATGCATTATTGTTAAATAGAAATAAAGCCAAGCCCAATAGAGTCATGAAGGAGACAACAAATCTCTCATGCTACTTTGTGAAATTCCATAACTTGGTTAGAGGAAGCCTATAAAATGTCCCTTCAGATTTTTTAAGCTTCAACTATGAGGCTTTAGATAGCACCCAACAAGAGGAATAATATACATGTGCAGCAATAGGAATTTTAGAATACACCTAAAATTTCCTTACAAGAGAAAAAAGCTTAATATTTCAATAGGATGAAAAATTAACCTCTAGAAATGAAAAATTTCCATAAAAAGAAGCCTAAAAATCAAAAGGGATTCCTAGGAATCTAAATTCTTCTCCATGATTAATCTAGTTCTAGCAATAAAAATTGAGCCAATTAGGTTTTCCTAAGAAGAATTTCCTCTAACATTGAGTATTTTGTCATTATGACCTCAACCCTAAAGTCGTACAAAAATATCTAAGCATTGAAGAACTTGAGTGATATTATATTCATCCTCCAAGAAAGTAAGAAGGGATTTGTAAACAAAATATCCATTAACTATCTAGCTATAGAGTTGGGAATAGTGATAACTTTAACTAGGTCTTGTGAAACAACATTAGCCAAAATATTTCCAAAGCCTTTTGCATCAGACACATAAAATAAGATCCAAGCAACAACCATTAAAAATTGAATCAAAAATCCCAAAATCCTCAAATAGGTGTCCATTAATGGCAATGCGAGAAGAAGCATCAACAAAGAACATTTGACAAAGTGCACAAATTGAGGACCAAATCTTAGAGCTTGGAGCATAGCGAGGATGAAACACCAATCAATGTAGTCATGGTCCAAAAAAATAAATCTTGATGAAGATGGGTTACTATTGAAACACTTGGACCATTTCATTCCTTCCCACACAACAATGATATTATCAAGAATGTAACTAGACTTTATGAGTGTAGTTCATTTAGGATAAATAATCAAAGGAAACATATGTTGTAGCTTGAGAGAAAGAGCTTTAGCAATGATTGATAGATGTTGAGAAAATTTAAATGAACCTACAAGATAAAGTAGATTGTAACACATAGAAACATGTAGAAATTAGAGAAAAATAATATTTTAATTATATTTGTAGCACTACTTTGAGGGGGAAGCCTCCAAATAGAGCGTACACTTCAATTACAAATACCCAAGATGCCTTTCATTTGGGAATTCATTACAATATATATTTGGGATAAATATGATATTCTAACAACTAGTGGGATGAGTTACAAAATATATGTATCCTCCTTTATTAATATTTCCTAATGGTGACTTACAAGACATATGTTCCCAACTAATATTAGCTAACATATAATACAATGGGGTTCATAACATTTTCTCCCCCTTTGTAAAAAATTATGCTCAAAGCTTTAGATGAAGAAACCTAGAGAGAATACTCACAAGTTCCCATGTAGTATCTTTAGGCTGGAGGCTCTTCAATTAGAATAAGAAATCCTCAATAGAATTATTGCAAAGGTACTTTTTATTTGTGTCCAAAATAATCGTAAGATCTAAAAATATGGATCCCTTATCATCCAACAAAAGTAGGAATATTTCCAATAACTTTTTTATACATTAGAAGTTGAATACCAAGATTACAAAAGGAAATACAATATAAGGTGCATATACACCAATCCCACTGAGAACAAACATTGTTAGCATAGACCAACCAAAAAGGACTTACACTAAACTAATATAACCGTTTAATAGGGGAAAAATAGCCTTATTCCCAACAACAATTCTATTTGTTGCCATTCTCATTATAGTTAGTCTCAAAAGTGTCAATGACTAGCTCATGCATGTATTCCTCAATATTTTTTACCATAGTTTGAAACTCCACAATTTTCTTAATTCTTCTGCTAAATTCAAAAAAATTGTCCTCTTTATTTTTAGGAATTGAGATTTTTTTCCTTGTACTCTTTAAGAAATTATATCTCTTTCTCATCAATATTATTCTTACCTTAAGGAAAGAAGTGGGCATTGACAATATCATTTTTTCACACCAATGACAATTACTATTTCAATAAAATCTATAATCTTCTCTTTGGGATCTCCATAATGACTAATTCTTGCATCATAATATTAAAAATCATAAGCTCAAAAGTAGAGTTAGTAAATGTTATTCTTCTACCTTGGAAAATATCCTCATTTCTTGCTTTCCACATATGCCACACAATTTCACAAGAAAGAAGAGACCATAACTTATTAAACTCAATAGAAAAGACATAACAAAACCAAATAAAACATCACTCCAACTAAAAGCACTTCTATTGCCCCAATTTTGACTCTTACGGTCCAAAAACAATGACCATAACTTCCAAGAAAAAGAATAATCATAAAATAAATTCTCATAGCTCTCCACTTTATCAAATAGACTATAGACAATAGTAGGAAATCCATGGTTATGGACCCTATCAATAATAACAATATTTTTAAGCACAAGAAGCCATCTAAAACAAGTATTTTTGGCTTCATAAGTAGAAGACCACATAAAATTCAAGGATTTAGATGGCTTAATAATAGACAAGTCAAGGTTCCAATAAGAAAGAATGTGGTGGTTAATAACCTCTCTCAAGTTTTCCAAGAAGGAGTAGATTCTCTTTGGAGTATTTTTTCTGACATAGAGCCTTCACTCTAATGGATGTTACCTAGAATCTTAGAGTTAAATTTAAGCTCAAAAGGAAAATTAAAGCTAAAGAATGCTTTCTTAAGAAGAGAAAAAGTTATTTTCTGATTCTTAGGAATATTGAACTCATTTTAAAAGGAATCCCACTCTTTAATTCTACCATTTTTAATCATGCTCCCAAAATTGTCAACTCCTTTCAAGGCCCATTTGTGAGAAAAAGAATCCTTGAGTTATTGCAAGAGCTCTATTATTCTAGTGAAGATTTGTTCAAATAGATCTATACAAACCACAACTTTATCTTTTCTAAAGAAATAATCTTTATTCTTGAGTGAGGGATTAATACTCTCCTAATCCTTGGACATATGCTACCAAAAAATTTGGATCCAAAAGGAGAAATTAAAAACTTCCCGAATAAAAATCATGAGGGTGAAGACCAATCTAGATTTTTCCTTTTTTTGTCTTAGATAATGTTATTTTATTCTTGATAATAACTGTAGACACTGAAAAATGTCCTAAATGATATCATACACTCGAATTAGACATATTAACATCATTTCCTCTTTTAACCCATCCTCTTTTTGCTTAATTGATTGAATTAGCCTAGCTAATAAATTAATTGTATCATTTTAGTCTATTGACCTATCACATCAAATCGGGTTAATTCACCCCCTTTTCACGCTAACATTTCATCTCATTAAATTAAATAAATCAAACTATTTAATTTAATTCCCTAAGTTATCCTATTTAATTAAATAACCCTAAGTTATTTAATTAAATATTATTTCACCTTTCCCCTTTCATTAAATCATTTAATTTAATGAAAAATCACTTTATTCCTCTAAAAACACCTAATTGTATGATTAAACCTTGTTTAATTAACAATTAATCTAATTTTCCTCTAAAAGGGGAATGTTCCCATAGAATATTCTCTGCCCTTTTGCACAATTAAACTTTGTTTTAATTAGCAAAATATCTATTTCCTCACCCATGAATATTCCAAAGACTATTCTCTCTCCAATCATTTGAAAAAGGGATATTCTCACTTGGCTTCTTGCGCAAGCTAAACTTATGACCTCTTAAGCAAGTTACCTTGTGACTTGTGTGTGCAGGTCAAAACTGTGTTTGTTTGGAACAAATGGGAACCCTTGATTAAATCCCATCTTGCATTCTCACTCGTTGATGAGAATCCATGATTCATGCCTCCTATTTCCTCCATCCTTGACCATTGATGGATCTTTTCGATCTCAACCCTACATTTCTCATTTGCTCTCCTATAAATAGAACACTATTTGGAGATAAATGGATCCATCTTTTTCAAAGAAAACTTATGTTGTTGAATCCATCATCCATCTTTCAATTGCAAACTTATGTTGTTGAATTTACTCACACTTTGCTCACATTTAGCATATTTTAGTTCACTTTTAGTTACATATTAGTTTTAAACTTCCATTAATGGCTTCCATGCATCCATCTTAGCTTGTTTATAAACTAGGGTTTGAATATTTTAGCTTAATTATCACTTAGATTAGCTTAGAAATTACATACTTAGATCATTTTTAGCATAAAATCATGTTAATTTACCTTACATCATGTTCAAATTAGCATAAATCATTTTTTCATCCATTTATCACAACGGTTTCATCAATTCTTTTCAATAGAATTGATTGAAACAAGCTCACTAATCACAGGATTGGGAAAGGGTTGTTGTTTCACATCAACACGACACCAATTCCAAAATAGGATAAGTTTTGAATGGGGTAGAATAGACATTTCAATGTTTTATATTTAGAATGCTTCATTTTAATAAATGTTTAGTTTATCTTTAATTTGAATGATCTTGTTTGAAGATTGAGTATTAGTGGCGACATTATGCTTCAATTCATCATGGATCAAGTGTAATCGGCCCATACTAGTATCCTTAGTTGACATTCTGATGCTAGAAGGAGGGAAAACTGATAATTTAACCAATTTCTATCTCAAATTCCATTCGTTTTTCCTTTTGTAGGAAATAGTGGCACCCTCATCAATTACAGTGACACACTTTGTAGGGCGTCGCCATATAGCAACACTATCACCATTTCAAACTGTGACACCAATTAAATGCACCAACACTGATCAAACAACTGGAGACACTAATATAATATAGAGGTATCAAATATTTTCAAAGAACAACGCTCGAAAAAATTGTGACGCTATTGTGCTCTTTTTTCTTTCTGCAGAGCGACACCCATTTTCACCAGAGCAACGCTATCGCAAATAGCGAGGTCTAATTTGGGTAAGAAATTTTACGATCATTTTTTCAACATGTGCTTAAATTTTCTTGATTTATTAAAACACTAACACCATTCTAACATTGTTCTGGTTGTTAGACTAATAGGGTTTTGTAAGTTGGACGAAATGAAGCTAAAGTGAAGAAATCATCCTTTTCTTAAGATTTTATGATTGTAACAAGCGTTTGATGCTTTGGGGAAATTATAACCCAAGTTCTTATTATTTTTTACTTTCTTCTCTAGGACTCACTAAATTTCATTTGGGTTTAAAACGAACACTCAAACAGGATGAAAATTGAACCCTTATTTTATCATCTTCTTTTGGGTTTAAAATTGAACAAGGCAACTTAACATTTTATTTGGTACTTAAAATGAACTCATCACTGCTTTGAGGTGTTAAAATTTATGAGTGTTTGTTGTGTTTTGATTTACAATGTTGTTATTGGATGTGTATGCAATTCTCTCACACCACTCGGTGATCTTGAGAAACAAAAACATTCCTTAACACTTTGAAAAATCACCTACATCTTTCATTTCGGTTTAAAAATGAACCCCTTGCAAGTGTAAGAAAAAGGTGTGGTGTGTGTTCTCTCCTTGTTTCACACAAACTAGAATGATTGAACTATAAATGTACTTCCTTGCTATTGTTTATCTTTAGAGGACCTACCTCCCCGCTTTGAAAGGAGGGAACGACCCAAGCGGTAATGAGCTAAAGCCAAGCTCTTCCGAACCGCTATATAAATGTGTGGTTGCAATGAAAATTGTGATCAACTAGAAGTAGTACATGATAGCTCTCCCCTAGTATCTTTATGATGCGAAAAGCCCTTGTTCTAAGGGTTAGGAGACCTCTTGAGGGAGTTTATCATAGTATTCCTTGAATTGAAAGCCCTTACTAAGAACCATTGTTTAGTTCATATGAAATCCTTAATACTTGTTGGTGCAAGAAAGGTCGTTCTGAAGCCACCACACATTTGTACTATTCATTGTTGAAACAAAAAAATCCTTAGGATCTTAGGATCTTCAGGATTTTGAGATTTGGGGGTCCCGAGAAGTGTGTGTCGTGGAGGGGAGCCAATGTCACAAAATCTCTATCTGTTCACAATGTCTTAGTGTTTGGAGAAATTTGAATGGGGATTCAAAAAGTATGGCCATTTCATCCTAGGATTGTAAATGATTGTGAGTTAGTTTGATACATTGCTTGGTTTCAAAACATTACAAAACAAACATTCACTATCTTTTTCAAAATTTCAAACACTTTGGCCTAAGTATGGATATCCTTTGAAAAATCCCTAATATTACTACTTGTCCTAAGGATTTATATCCTTAGAGATTTCTAAATATCTTGACTTATATCTCAAGTCCATATTTCCCAAAGACAACATAGGCAATTATGACTTCAACCTCAGATTCTCACAAAATGGACATTGTGAAAGTTATGATGTTTTGGACATAAACATTTAGTTTGAAAACTTAACCAAGACAAGTGTTTGCGGTAAAATAATATCACTTAAGCAAGATAAATTGAAAATTGAACCCCACATGACTATTTGGAGACCAATTGCTCCTGTTGAACAACCTGATCGTCCAAGTGCTATCATTCAACCAAAATTTGAACTCATTGATGCAGAACAAACCAATCTCATTAGTAGTTTGAGAAGCTTCACTTTTGAAACAAAAGAAACACCTACCCAGTGGAGAAACACGACAACCATTTTAGATGAAGAAGAGGAACAAGTTGATATTGAGGCTAGAAGGCCCATATTACCACCACCTACGTGGCAATAAATATCTTCCTTTCTTCCATAGACTTGAACTTTTCTAAATGATCTCACACAAAGTCAAGATCCCTAAATTAAGGTCTACAGGTCATCATTTTAGACTTAGACATCTTAGCCCAAAAGATCTCAAACAACACCTTTGGGCACTTCAAAAAACTAGAAATAGGTTGGTGTACAACTTCTACAAATGTGCTTCAAGAAACAATCCACACTTGTATTGCTTCTATTACTGTCAGAATCCTGGTCTTTTCCAACATTTCCAATTTCTCACATGATCTATCACACAATCAAAATCTATAGGGGAAGATCTACGTCTCATCATTGTAGACATAGGTATCATAATTCCAATTTTGGTAGGAAGTGGGCCTTAATACTTTACCATAATCGCAACCTCTTGTTAAGAAACTATTATGCTCGGTCTAGGAGGAACCAAACAGATTTGCATACCCACATGTATCCTCTCATTTAGGCCAACATTACGTCTTTAGGATTTGAAAACTTTAGGGGAATAACATCATTCTCACTACCTTGGCCTTGTGAAACAAAAGTTCACTTTAGGTCAACATTGGGTCAAACATTTCACTCCACCCCTCCATCAATTTTCATCCTTCACTCCACCAAACTTTGTAAAAATTTTGAATACACCAACACTTTTTGACTTACAAACATCTATCAAGCCAACCCCTAACTTGTCTACTTTGTATGTGAACTGTATCGTTTTCCATGCATTTAGCAAAATTAGTTATCATCCTTGAACTAGTTTATCTTGAAGGTCACGAGTCTACCCTAAAGATTAACGAGGTCATCAACATCCTTTATCCCAACATCAAAACATCAAACTTAAGTCAAAAGTGTTGTCCCAAAACATTTGCAAAGATCACTCTCCACATCATCCATCTTTTCATCCCCCATTGTCACAATTTCTCCCAAAATACTTAGAGCATCCCTTTCACATAGATTTGAGTCAACTAGAGAGTTCAAACATTACAAAACACAACACAACTCTCCCAAGGGTGACACAAAATTTATGGTAAAAACAAGATCACAACACAAGAGAATCATGGAGAAAATAAAAGTTACATTTACCTCAAGTGATCCAAATCCTTTAGAATTTGATCTAAGAAGTCAGGTTACCCCATCACAACAACCTTCATCACCATTACAGCCATATAAGATAGAAGATATCACAAAAAATCTATTTGAACTAGCCATCACTTGTAGCGGAGTTGGCTAGGGCTTGGGGTTTGCATTCCTTGAGGTCACAGGTTCGACTCCACTTTGTAGTGGGAAAAGGAAAGGGTCAGTTATCTTGTGTGTCAGTTCCTACTCTGCTGACCCAAGGTATAAGAATGGACTTTTCCCCTAACCTCCTTGAGGTTAGATAAAAAAATTTGAGCCGCCACTTGTAGCAGAGTTGGCTGGGGCTTGGGGTTTGCATTCCTTGAGGTCACAGGTTCAACTCCGCTTCATAGTGGGCAAAGGAAAGGGTCAGTTATCTTGTGTGTTAGTTCCTCCTCTGCTGACCCAAGGTATAGGAATGGACTTTTCCCCTAATCTCCTTGAGGTTAGATAATTTTTTCTAGCCGCCACTTGTAGCAGAGTTGGCTGGGGCTTGGGGTTTGCATTCCTTGAGGTCATAGGTTCGAATCCACTTCATAGTGGGAAAAGGCAAGGGTCGGTTATCTTGTGTGTTAGTTCCTACTTTGTTGACCCAAGGTATAGGAATGGACTTTTCCCCTAACCTCCTTGAGGTTAGATAAATTTAAAGCTGCCACTTGTAGTGGAGTTTGCTGGGGCTTGGGGTTTGCATTCCTCGAGGTCACAGGCTTGACTCTGCTTCGTAGTGGGCGAAGGCAAGGGTCAGTTATCTTGTGTCTCAGTTCTTGCTCTGCTAACCCAGGGTATAGGAATGGATTTTTCCCCTAACCTCCATGAGGTTAGATAAAAAAATTTAGCCGCCACTTGTAGCAGAGTTGGTTGGGGCTTGGGGTTTGCATTCCTCAATATCATAGGTTTGACTCTGCTTCATAGTGGGAAAAGGAAATGGTCAGTTATCTTGTGTGTCAATTCCTGCTCTACTGAACCAAGGTATAGGAATGGACTTTTCCCCTAACCTCCTTGAGGTTAGATAAATTTTATCAAGCAACAATTGGATGCTTGTGGGGTAGATATAATTGTTCTTCAGGAAACGAAAAAATTATAAGGATTCTTTTTAAGCTATTGTTAAGAATTGGAGTAAATTGAAAGCTTCACATTCACCTTCTAAGGGAGCCTCAGGAGGATTTCTTACTCTTTGGAATGTAAAAACAGTTTGCATTAGCAATATCTCATTTGATCATAATTGGCAGCTAATGAAGATTAATCACTTTGATTTATCTTTTTGGTTGAGCAATGTATATGGGCCTAACAACATTATAGGAAATAAGATGTTGTGGGATAATTTGAAATTGAAACTTGATAGCTTGGGTCAAGAAAAAGTTGTTCTTGTGGGGTATTTTAAATGTAATTGCAAGTTCTCTTGAGAAAAAAAGGTGGTATATGCCCTCCAAAGAAAGTTATGGAAGATTTTGTTGCTTTTATTCAAGATAATGCTCTAGTTGATGTAATTCCATGAAATGGTGGATATACTTGGACAAATAGGAGAAAGAATTTTCTTCAAATTGTGGAGATATTAGATAGGTTCTTAATTTCTCCAAATTGGGTAGTAAGTGACCATCAATTTCAATCTCAAATTTTGCCCTTTGCAACATCTGATCACTTTGCTATTTCATTAGATTTGATTACAAATCAAGTAAAATCAAAGTTTCAATCCTCTTTTAAGTTTGAGGCTATGTGTTTTAGACATTCAAATCTTATGCTCTTGTTGAAATAGTGGTGGGTGAGTGCACCCTTTATCTATGGGTCTAGAATGTTTCAATTAAGCAAGAAATTGGAGCATGTTAAACAACAATTGAAAAATTGGAATCAATCAATTTTTAAAAATGTATTTGTTCAAAAAGAATTGGTTTACAAAATGTTAGAGGTAGTAAATGAATTCATTATTGCCAATGGTTTGGATAATGCATTATTCGAAGAGCAGAGTAAGTTACAAGAGGAATGGAAGGAGTTGCTATTGAGAGAGGAGGTATATTGGAGACAAAAGTCTAGAGAAGTATGGCTAAAGGATGGAGATAGAAATACAAAAAAAAAATCATATATTAGCACAAATAAATAAAGAAAAAAGCTTTATTTTCTCTATTAAAGATAGTTTGTCTGGTGTTTTTCTTACTAAAGAGGTTGAGATTCAAAATGAAGGAGTTAAGTTTTTTTCTTCTCTTTTAACTACAAGTAATAATGACAATGCTCTTTTAGCAAGACAGAGAGAAGAGCTTCTTCATGACATTCCTAATATCATTTCCCATGAGGATAATATTAGACTTATGGCACCCTGTTCTCTTAAAGAAGTAAAATAAGTGGTTTTTTCCATGTCTCCTGATAAAGCACTGGGACCTGATGGATTCACTACCATCTTTTACCAGAAATGTTGGGATTTCATTGGAATTCATATTCTTAATGCTTTGGAGGAATCAAGAAAATCGGGAGGTATGCTGAAAAAATTTAATGTGACTAATATTTCCATAATACCAAAGATTAAAACTCCTAAGACTTTCTCTGATTTCAGGCCTATCTCTTTATGTAATACCATTTATAAAATTTTCACAAAGGAAATATATCTTTGGTTACACTCTATTCTTCCTTCAATCATCTCTAAATAATAGGGGGGTTTTGTCCCTGGGAGAGAAACAACAGAAGGAGAAAGTGTTGCCCATGAAACTTTGCATTCCATTGTTGTTAACAAATTGTCTACAATGATTATTAAACTTGATATGTAGAAGGCATATGATAGGGTTGATTGGGGTTTTTTGAATCTGGTGCTTTTAAAGTTTGGTTTTTCTCCAAAGTGGTGTAAGTGGATAATGGCATGTTTTTCTAGTGCTAAGTTTTCAATTCTATTAAATGGCTTAGCAGTTGGTTTTTTTGGATCTACTCAAGGGGTTCGCTAAGGTGACCCATTATCTCCATTCTTATTTGTCATATTGGTTGAAGCTCTGAGTAGGTCCTTTATCAAAGCTCACATGTGAGGTCTCATTCAAGGTGTTTCTATTCCTAATACTAACATCTTAGTTACATATTCTCTTTTTGTTGATGACACTTTGCTTTTTGGTAAAGCTACAATAAGAGAAGCTTTACAGATAAATTCTTTACTAGAAAATTATACTACAGGTTCAAGACAAAGAGTCAATGAAGGAAAGTAAAAAATTTATGTGTTCCATACCAAATCTGATATTGAGAATTGAATTGTAAATATTTTGGTTTTCAACATGCACATTTTCCTTGCAAATACTTAGGCATCCCATTATTTTCTGGTCAGAACAAAGCTAATTACTAGCAAAAAATCATTCAAACCATTCAAACTAGAATTCTAGCTTGGAAAGGTAGATGGTTATCTTTATCAGGAAGAATTTTATTGGTCAAATTTGTATTATCACCAATTCCAAACTATTTTATGGCATGTCTAAAAGCTCCAAAGTCCATAATTTTTCAAATTCAAAAGCTAATTAGAAATTTTTTATGGTCAGGAAATTTGGATAGCAAAAAGAAAATACCCATCATTTCTTTGGAAATAATGTGTCTAAAGAAATTAAAAGGCAGGGCAAGTCTTCACAATTTTCTAGATAGAAATTTGGCCCTTGGAGCTAAAATGGTTTGGTGAATGTATGTTAAACCTACAATTAAGTGGTGTCATCTTATGCAGTGCAGATACTTAGATAACCTTTGTCCTTCGAGAATTTTTACTATTGCAAATCCACCTTCAAGGTCTGCAATGTGGAATTTTTTGATTTCATGTAGGAAAGTTATTTTGTTTCATTTAACTTGGGAAGTGAATGATGACAATGAATCCTTATTTTGGAAAATTCTTGGAATGGACATCAAAATCTAGCTGTAGATTTTAATTTTGGGAACACTGCAATTTTTTTGTCTCAAGCTTGGGGTTCAAAAGTAAAAGATTATGTTCAAAGTGTAGATACAGTGACTGGAAAATTCAAGTGGAAGGACTTTTCAAAAGAGGCAATTGATGAAAATCATAAAGTTCAAATTTCATCTATTCTAAAAGAAAGGGTAGTTTACTTTTCATCTAAACTTGATAGAGTTATTTGGTCTAATGCAAACATAAGTTGTTATTCTGTTAAAGAGGGGTATAAATCATTCTCACACGTATCCCAACAAGTATCTCAAAAAAGAGCTTACCAATTTTGTTGGAGCTCAAAAGTGTTGCTAAAAGTAGGTTGTTTTTCTTGGCTTGCAATTCAAAGTAAAATCCTAACAAGTGATAAACTGGTAAAACTAAACATAGTTGCTCCTTTTAAATGTGTGCTATGTGATCAGGAATTTGAAATGTTAATCACCTCTTTATTTTGTGCTCAGTAGCACAAATTTGTTGGTCATTTGTACAGGCTAAAATGAATTGGACAACAACTATGCCTAAATCCATTTGGAAATTATTCACTACTTGGCCACAGTTGTATAATACATCATTTTTTGCTAGTATTTGGTGTATTATTCCTTCTTCAGTATTATGGGCTATTTGGTGAGCAAGGAACAAAATTATCTTTAGGAAAGAGAAATTGAATATTGACCAAATGCTAACACTATTAGAAAGGTCAATATCTAAAGCAGTAAATGCTTATGTGTACAAAGTAAAGCATGTTGGTTCCCTTTTTACTGCTTGGGATTCAAGCTTGATGTCCTCATGGACTTTGCTATCTCGGCCATTTAAAGGTAATCTTCATCACTATGCCCCAAAGGTAAATAAAGATTCTATTGTGTGGTCTCCTCCTCCTTTAAGTGTCTTTAAGTTGAATATAGATGGAGAATCTAGGGGAAATCTAGGTTTATCTAGAGCTGGGGTGGTCATATGTGATCATAAAGGTTTAGTGTTATGTGCAAAATCATAAAAATTGCTTCCAGGTACTAATAATGCTATGAAGGCACAAGCTTTATTGTTTGGTTTGAAGTTAGTTTTTAGCTTCAATCTACCTATGATTCAGGTAGAAGGTGATTCAATTATCTTAATTAATGCATTTTGAGATCGCAAGCTTCAGAACTAGAAGCTGGAATATATTGTTAAGCAGATTTGGTCTTTGCTTGACAAGATAGGAAATTATGAAATTTTGCACACATACAAAGAAGTAAATAGGGTTGCAATTTTTTTGGAAAATTATGGGTGTGATCAAGCAGATAACAAAGTTACTCATTTCCAGGCTACATTGGGTAAGATGCATTATCTTTTAGAGACTTTACTAGAAAAGGAGGAAAAACTTTGTTAGGTAAGGCACAATTATATGATAAATTAAGCATGCTACAAATTTTGAAAATTTTGAATTTCTAAGATTGCAAATCTGATTAAGGTTGGATACTCCTAATCTATTTCAATCCTGTCTAATATTTTTATTGGTTACATAGGGTTTGTAATATTTTAGAAATAAAAATTCAACTATATGTGAATATTTTTCAAGAAGAAATGAAATAAGCCAACATTATATACGTAACTGGCAGTTACAGATGTGGTAATTTCGAATTAGTTTCATGCAAAATAAATAATGGGTGATAGTTTTTTGCATATGTAATTGGAAATTACACGTGTGTTACTTGCCAACACATGGGTAATTGGCAATTATGTGTGCCAACAGTTCATTGAAATGAAAATTTACAATAACATATGTGTAATTTCCATTTACGCATATGGTGCTTTTTGGCTGGATATATGAGACAGGAAAAAAACTTTTCATGATATCATCAATGAGTTTCAAAGTGATGCAAGCAAACTATGCAATTTTGACAGTTGTGTAAAGGTTGTATATGAATCGTACTATTCATATATATGCAAATTTGATTCTTTTTAGATGAATGTGGTTCCAGTACACTTTATTTGGCCCTATGTCATATCAAATGTATAAATATAAATCTTAAAGTTAATTGCTTATCACGATTATTTGAATTAATTCATGTGAACCTAAATCATTATTCCTTTTGAATCCAATGTACA
>VDFB02058242.1:280306622-280354222 GCA_007258455.2 Sequoia sempervirens | reverse complement strand
ATATCCTAGGGTAGAATTAGAATAAGGGTGACCCAAACACATGCTTCATCAGGACCCAAATAGATCCAACACACTTCTCTAAATCTAAAAGTAGTATTCCACACAAGGTCGGTCAAGTCAGTGTAAAATACATAGAAAAATTAAGAATGAACTTTCCAGATACCAAAATTATCTTCAATACAATCAAAACAACTCATCTCTAGAACTGTAAGTCATAAGAATTCATCAAACAAGAATCTAAACCAGCAACATTTCTCCCAAACCTCAACTAGAAACATATAAAACCATAGTGCACAACTGGTGAACACAACTCGCACTGTATAATGAATCAATAACCAAAAATAAAGATATAGTAGCTTCCAACAACCAAGATCAACATATATGAACCATACAAATATAGGAGAAAAAATTAGAGCAACTTCTAAACACTTGCAATGTCTTCATTACAATTTTCTCAATATCCTTGGAATATACAACCACTAACCTGTATCCATGACACTAATGACAACAAAAATTAGTTGATAACCAATTGAATAGTTGACATCAATGAAAACACCTTCAATATTTTCATTATTGCAACAACCTATAAATTCTTATCATTAGCCTCAAGAGGCCTATTTTATTCCCAATTGTTATGATTATCCTCCCAGTTAGCCCTAAAACATGAACAACTTGGAAAACATAAGAATGAAGGACATAATGTTAAACTTCAAAGAGAAATTAAGGGCTATTGATAGAGAGTAGGAAAATAATGTATAATGGAAAGATCTTGTTTATCAATCTCATGTTCATCACCAACAAATGGAGGCATAGAGGAGGTATGAAAAAAATGGAAACACAAAGAAGAAACATGAGGAGTGTCTTATAAGGCTCATTGCTATAAGGAAGAACAAGTTAGACAGTTGGAAACCAAGGAGAGACAACTCATGCGAGACCCTATCCAATATATCCCAAGTCTTGTTGAAAAATCCCAAGTTTTATAGGTTCTTTCGTATTGTACCACAAGAAAAAACCCATCAAATGTTATCCTTCCTCAAGAATCTCATCAAATTTCTTAGGTTTCACTTCTAAATTAGTTTTCTTGCCTTGACACAATATCACTCTTTTAATGTGGACCCATTTTTAAGAAATCTTGATATTTTGATAAGAAAATAAGCGAGACATATAAAACAAATGTGGATTGTGAACCCTCACATGTCATAGAGGATAAAAACCAAACCTATTACAAGAAAAATGAAGGATGATTAAATGGAGCAGAAAAACAACACAAATGGCCATGATAATGTGTTGGTATATGAGTGTACCGTAGAAAAAATGAAACTTGTATGATTTAGGGAATAATTAATGATAAATTGAACTTAATGAGGCCTTGATTTGGTGTTGTGAGGTGTTTTTCACATCCAAACTAGGTCTTGGACCCTTTTAAATGCATTTAACAATGTCTTGTAAAGGTGTTGTGAAGTGTTGTAACACATTTCTACACATTTCTAGACTCTTCCCATCATAATTCATCTAAAATTCACCTTTGTATCCTTTATCAAGTCCTATTTTAAAGTGTTGTAAAGTCCTATAATGAGATTTCATGCTTTTCTAGACTTTTTTTCACTATTTACACCTTTCTTATGCTTTATATGACCCCTTTATGCACTCATAAGGTTTAATTAAGCATATTTTTGAATGTAAACCTAAAAAACAACATTAAATGCAAGATAATTCCTGAAACCCCCTTACAAGCTTGAAGTGGGACCCATTCGCCATGGGTGGCGAATGAGTCCCTCTTGGCTCCAAATTCAAAATAATTCAAAATTTCTTTTGGGATTTTATTTAAAAATACCTTATGTCAAAATGTGATGTATTATTGGGTTATTAGGGCATAATTGTGTATAAATAAGTTTTTTTCCATCCATTTCAACTCCTAACTCATTCACATCATTCATTTCATAATCTATCTTCTCTATCAAGTCAAGCAAGCTAGGTTTTCATCATTGTAAGTCACCAAGATAGCTTCCAAAGACATTCAAGGGAAGATTCTTCATGTTTTTTTGTAGACATTCAAGATCAATCATCATGGTAAGGTAATAACTCAATTATTTCATGCTTCATTACATTCTTTCTCTATTTAGGTTTAATTACCTAAAAGGGGTTTGACTAAGGCAAACCCCCATGCCTTAACATCCAACATTTCTACCTCTTGTCTTGTGTGTTTGCAGATTTAGGCATCTTGGAGGCTTGGAAATCATTGAAGATTGCATTAAAAATTTATTCAAGTCATCTCTTCATTGGATAAGGAAAAGTATCAACAAAAAGTCATTTTCAAGCCCAAATTTGACAGTTTCAAAACTAGACACTTGAAGAAGCAAAATGTGCAAACTGAAAGCTCCTATTTCCACCTTTGAATATTTAGAAATTCAAAAGTAGACTCATTCACCATGGGTGGTGAATGAGTCCCACTACTAGGCCTATTTTTGGTTTTCTACATTTTTGGATGCCTTTTGTCTAAAATGGGTTCTGGAATAGTTTCACAGAACTGGGACTAATTATCCCAAAAATGGTGAATGAGTCCCACTAGGCCTAAGAATTAGCATCAAAAACATTCCAGAAGTCATTTCCAGTCCCCATCCATATCTCAGGTGCACACTTTCAGTTTGGTCCATTTCTATTAGAGTTTGCTATTCATTTATAGGTGTTTTGTATTACACAATGTGTTATCAAACAATCTACATCTCATTGGTTTTACATTAATAGTCAATGTATCTTATCAGTTTCTTGCATTCAAACATTTCATCTAGGTATATTACATCCATATTCCATCCATATTGCATTGAATTTGAGAGTAGCATTGCCCATTTTGGCCCTTCTTTCTCCTTTTAGGTTAAAAACCCTAGAAGCACTAGAAATGATTAGGGTGCTAAAATCTATGCTACAATGAGGATAGTGTGCCCATGCCTATATTAGAAAACAAATTAGAGTAGTAAGTATCCTACTTGATGAGTTGGATTGAGGCTGGTTTCAACAACATTGGGCAACATGATTTCAAATTTGATGATGACATTGATAAAGATTCATGGTTAGATGACATTTGTAACTCATTACATGAGGAGGAATGTGAATGTAACATTAAAAATTCAAATGGATAAACTCATGTAATTGATTGTTCAAAACATATGCTAGCCAATGATGAGAATGGTCAACAATATTTTTTCTTATTTGGTGGCTTGCTTTCTTTTGTTCCATTTTTAGAGTTTGAGGCTAATAATGATGTTTCTATGCATGAGAATAACATGTGTGTTGTTATAGATGATGATGAGATCAAAGAGGATAATATCGTTGCAACAATAGATTTGAAGGATAGATTATGTTATAGATCTAAGGTTGTTGTAACTCATATCCAAGAAGGCAAAATTAAAATAGATATGTAACCTGAAGGATTTATTTCTTCACCTAAAGTTTCTCATAGGTCCACATTTTATGCTAGTAAGATGTGCATCACTATATTTAATTATGAGGTATGCTAGTTTTCCACTATCCTTGAATTTTAAAATTTTAAATATGATGTCTTCATTCAAGATGAATACATGACATTTTTCATTGGGGATAGTGTGCCTAAACTTGAATATTTCACTTGGGATCAACATACCAAAGTTGATGTTGTTGAGAAAAAAAATGTATCAAGAGGATAGCTCTTTTATTTCTCAACCTAATAGTATTCCTAAAATTCAAAGTTTTTCATTTGATGTGCATAAGGAAGAGCTTTAGTAGATCAAAAAAAATGTATAGTATATTTTTCAACACCAAGTGAGTTGGAAACTTTCTCTTTTCATTTCAGCTCATTTCATGAGGAGGTCAAATATTATAGAAATGGTCCACCTTTGTGTGAATAAAGTCCCATTTTCTCCACAAGTAGTGTCTCTTTTGGTGTTGACCTATTTCCAAAATTTCTTACCCCTATTTCTATGGGCACACCTAGTGCATCATTGGATGATTCAATCTTATATTTAAGGCTTCCCTATAATGGAAAATTTTATAGAGAAGTGAATCTTAACTACATGAGAAGTGTGTGTGATCTAACAAATGCATACAAAGAGATTCAATGGTTGCAGTTGGGTAGTGACTAAAACTATGGTATGAGGGATATCAACTCCTTCAAAATATTTATCTTTGGAAAGAGAAAGTTTTGGAAGTTCGCATATTGTTTCATTCTGATAAGGTGGAAAAGTGAAACCCTAGGACTTAACTTAGGATTTCATATCATTTCCATAATTTATATCATTTAGAATTTGAAGGTGACAAGGGAACAAGATGAACTTACAACTTGAGAGGTGATCCAATCAAACCTTGGGTTTCAATTTTTTTATAAGAGTGGGAGTTTGAAATGAATTTTATAGGAAATTCAATAATGCAACTAGATAACAATGAAAATGTACTACTCTAACGTAAAAATAGTAAATCTAGAAAGTCACATAAAAAATTGACTAAAAAATAGATTGAGCAGACTTGTGTGTACCTATCATATAAATCTAGAGCTAAATTTATAGGACTAAGTCACCTAGGGCCCATATGTCTAAGTAACTAAATTTTAAATCTATCTTCATAGTCCTTGGGTGTTTGATCAAAGGCTTCTTCCTTCTATATTTCACTGTCAGATCTTCGTTGATTGTTGAGATAATTGAGTTTTCATATCTTGTCAAGTTGTAGGATTTCAATGTGACAGTGATGAAATGGAATTCAATCTTCCTATAATATCTAGAACCTACACATTCAAAGAGAGGCGAAGGGTTGTTCCATATAGGGGCTTGCCTCAACCAAACCCCAAGTTGGTATTTCCACCTCTACAATGGTAAAATTGATGATAGAGAGCTTATCATTTTGAGGGGTAGAGGCGGAATGATAAATGAATGACGAATCAACAATTGGATGCAACTCACTAGTCAAATATAATTCCTTGAAGGATTTAATTCATGCACAACTCCTCAAGGCTTGATTATAATTTGGAACTGCTTACTTTGAATACCTACAAGGGTTAGTCCTCACAAGAAAAATGTATGCATATACATGAATAAAATAAAAAACTTGACATGATTCTTAGACAATAAAATGTTGCAATGGTATTGCTCTTTATTTCTCTTGACATGATAATAATTACTTGATAATGTTCTTGATTCCAAAATGTTCTCACTCCTTGCTTCTTTTCCACTTAGTTTTTAAATGGTGAATTGACTAGGTATTTATACATAATAATTATAATTTCCCATAAATTAAATTACAATAGCCAACATTTGACATTTGAAATTCAAATAATAAAGTGATAACTCTAACATATTAAAAATTGGAGC
This sequence comes from Sequoia sempervirens, assembly GCA_007258455.2. Classification (NCBI taxonomy): domain Eukaryota; kingdom Viridiplantae; phylum Streptophyta; class Pinopsida; order Cupressales; family Cupressaceae; genus Sequoia; species Sequoia sempervirens. The sequence goes on along the minus strand of VDFB02058242.1, from coordinate 280,348,889 downwards.
CAAAATAGGGGTACAAGGTTTCCTAGGGCACCCTTGTCCTAACCTATTTTATGGGGTACAAAGTGTCGGGAGCAAAATATTAAATCTCTAATTCGATTATGTACATTTTATTTCTTGATAAATATTAAAATGGGCCATAAAACTCATAATTTAGGGAGTTAGGAGCACCATTAGATCCATGCACATAGGAGGGAACAAAATCTAGTGTGAAAATGTAAAGGGTGATAATTTATGATGCTACATTTAGTCCCCACTTTAGTGAGAGTATGAACTTATGCTTATACTCACACTAAAGTATAAATATGCCAAGAGGGGTTCAATTATCCAAATGTTGAAGAGATAGGATGTAAATGATTCTAGGGGGAGTACACAAGCCCCAAAGATTCAAGATCCTATGGAAAGACAACATAAGGGTAAAGGAACACACATGTATGTAGTACAAAATATCAACACAAAACATACATGAAAAAAACAAGCATAATGTGCAACATAATGCCAACACAAGATGAAAATGTAAAAATGAGGGTATGACAATCATAGACTAGCAAGATCCACAAAAATATTACTAGAATCAATAGCCAAGATGTTCATGACTCATGGGCTAACAAAGTTCAATATTTTCTAGGTGAATCATGAACCAAAGGCACCATGGGAAAGTGAAGTCCAATACTCACTAGGTGAGCCTTTCAAAAAGAGTAGGAAAATGAGAAACACATAAGGGATAGTGAGAACCATTTTTTGCTAGGTGTGTACTTATTTCAACCATACCAAGAACTGTACTCCTAATAATTCTGATAAGGCACTACACAAATGATCAAAATTCTAAGAAAACACATCACTAAGTCCAACGTGCATGAACAAAGCGAAGCACATAATGTAATGTTTCCCCACCTTAAAGTTGTTAAAAAAAATGCTATGAGGAATTTTTTTTTAAAGGGTACAATATTGCAATGAGATATGATAAAAGATGTGAAACTTGGAAAATACATACCAGCTATGGCTGTTTTACAAATAAGCTAGATATGATGAGGTTTCAATGAAAGTTACAAAAAATAAAGAATGATTTCAAGGATCTATGGGTATAAGTTAGTATACATATTTCCTGCCGTATGATGAGCTTTGAATTGGCATGTTTTCCTAGGATTCTCACGGCGAAAAAGGCATAATGGCATAGAGAACAAATAATTTAGTTAACATGGAAGAGACTAAATTCCAAATTCCATCCGTCTCAAAGAGCTTAGACAAAAATGTCACAACATAAGAAGATGTATTGGATTTGTGAATAACCTGCGAGACATGGGATCAAACAATGAACAACAAAACACCTTTAAGCAAGAGCTCTATAAGCAAAGATTTGCATATTCCTCAAAAATAATTATGAATGAATAATACAGGAGAGAATAGGCGATTTATAGAGAGCCCTAATGATAAAGATATGAACAGATCATGAAAGTGTCGACATCTTTGTGTACGTTGGATGAGATGATCTAATGGCTCTGTGGTTAGCATGACTAAACACGTGGGTTAAATAATAATAAGTGATCTAGGTTGGCAAACGGTGAAGTTGGGTTGTGATTGGTGGGGTTAGTTAATTGTTCTCTAATGTGAGAACTCCTTGTAAATTAGCAGCAACAGGGGATGGCTAATCTAAAACCAATGAATAAAAAGAAAATAAAGCATGAATGGGTCTTGAAAACTAGGCTTGACGAGGTACCTAGTACAACTAAAGATCTCTAAAAGGTAGAGAAATGGAGAAAACCTCATGGGAAAAGAATCCCAGTGATGTTTTTAAAGAACACATCCCTGAAAAACACCATCAGTATAAGAAATCTTAGGGATCCCTGATGCTAATGCATGTGTACTCATCTATTGGAAATATTTGTAATTGACATGACCAAAATGTTCATGCCACAATAGTCTACAACTTCTTCATGCTCTAATGGTGTTCTACATGTTCCTATTTTTTAGGACATTGTTTTGGTTGGAGGCTTCTCAATCTTACACCTTGATTTGGAGGCTTTTTCAGTCCTTCATCTACCTTTCTTTCTTTTGGAGAGGAATTTTCTCCCCACTATGGTTTTCTCCTTTTCTCTAGTTGTGAGAGATATTCTGTTTGTACATACCTTGATTTGGAGGATTTTTCAATCCTACATTCACCTTTCTCTCTTTTGGAGAGGAGTTTTCTCCCATTGTGTTTTTCTCCTTTTCTCTAGTTGTGAGATATATTTTGTTTGTACATGGGTACCTCACCAAGCCTTATTTTTTTGGACCCATCGTGCATTATCTTTTTAGGGTTTTTAGCTACTCCCTAAGTTCATATTAAGGGGGGATATTAGAGTAATCATGGATTAGCTGATAATTACTCTTTAATTAATTATCAGTCTAATTTATTCTCATGCACTTAAGCTAAACTAAGAGTTATTTATTCAATTAACTAAGTGATTTTCTATGTTAGCTAAAGTGAGCTATTATTAGATCATTTTGTCTCATCGCATGTGATGTGGCTCATTGTTTCAGATCATGTACATGGGTACCTAACATGGCCTTGTAGTCGAGGCCCATTCATGCTTTCATGTATTATCCTTGCATTATTTACATATTTCTCATTATCCCTATGTTGAACTTAAGGAGGGTGTTGGTATAATTAAATATTTAATTAAATTTTATTAAGTTTACTTATGTCCTAATTAGGTTTTCCTTTTAGGGTTTTCATCTTTCTCTATAAAAGTAAGTTATCTTATGTAATTCATTATTCCCAATAATATTATTTTCACATCTTTATGAAAATTGCTTTTGCATGTTTTTTTTTATCCTTGTAGAAGGATAATACAAGTTTTGCAGGTGATCTTGGTATTATGGAGTTCATTGGAAACTATAACACAGTATCATAGCTTTGATACCATGTTAGAACTATGAAAAAAATGAGCCACAAGATCAAACAATGAACAAAGACACCTTCCACACAAGAGATCTATAAACAATATGTGCAATATTCCTCAACAAGAAAAATCTATAGAATGAATGTCAAGAATCTTCAAGGGAAACAATCTGAATCCTCAAAGGTTTAGAGTTCAAGAAGAGTAGAAGAGTAGAAGAGTTGATAATACAATAAGGGTTGAGTGCTATATAGGAGTAACCCTAAATGATAATGGGATTAGATTGGGACAAGTGTCAACATCAAATGTGATGACACAAAATGATCTAATAATAGCTCACTTCAATTAACATAGAAAAGCACTTAGTTAACTGAATAAAGAACTCCTAATTTTAGCTTAAGTGCATGATAATTATAAACTAGACTGATAATTAATTAAAGAGTAATTAATTATCAACTAATGCATGATTACTCTAATAGAATGGAGATACAAATAGATGAATGCCACAACCTATTCATTTTATTTGTATCCATGTGCCAATGGAGTAACTGTTGGCAAGAGACACTAAACATGTCATCTGGTGTTTTCATTGATGGCAACCCTAGTTAGTGATTTGATCCGCATGTCAACATTTGATCATATCGGAAGTCAGATTAAAGCTAAGCGATTACCTATCTTGAGCTAGAACATAGAATATGACAAAATTGTGTTCATTGATCCATATGCAATTTTTTTTTATCATTTTGAGTTGTGGATCTCAGGGAAGGTTGTTAGATGTATGATCTATGTTTTCCTTAAATCATAGAGCCTCATATCAATTGTTGTGCAAGTTAGAAGGTCCAATTGTTTAATTTTTTGTTTATCCATGCAAAAGGCCAACTAAGTGAATGTAGTGTGTTGTGGATCTTTGAGAAGAAATTGTTTAAGTTTTTTTGTGTTCGAGCATGTTGATTTGGGTCCTCACTATGTTGTAGCTGACTTTGGTTTGTGTGCATTGAAAATTATTTGTGCATTGAACCGATGGTTTGTAAATATTTTATGTTTTATTGAATTCGACATGTGGTTGATTAAATATTTAGTTGTGGATATATATAAGCGATCATTTATATCATTTTTGATGGATGTACGAAGAGTGTTGATGTCCGTTACGAAAGTCAGAAGGATTGTAGAGCGATTAAGCACAATTTCACTTGTGCATAAAAGGATTTGTGATGTGAATTAAAGCAGAAAAAGAAAAAGAGTAGAATCAGATAGAAGGTCAAGAAAGCAATTAATGTGCTTAACCAGAATTGTAATCAGGCATTAGTAGATATTATTCTCCCAGTTCAAATCTTCTAGATGTATTCCAAATCTTTTTGTAAGATAGTGAGCCTTCATTTTGTATTTGAGCAGTGAGCTCTAGGCAATGTGCTTGAATGCATGTGCATTCCTTTTGTAAACACTTATTTGAGTACTCAGATAATATTGTGGATTGAACTCCATTGTGGTTTTTCCCATAACAAGTTTTCCACGTAAAAAAATCCTTGTGTGATGGTGTTGTGGTTGCTTGTTTTATTTTATTGCATCTTTCTTTTGGTTGAATGTTATAAGTGCTTTAAAGATCGGTTTAATAAGGTTAAAAATTGTAGAACATTGATTCACCCCCCCTCTTGGTGTTCCTTGATTCCAACAATTGGTATTAGAGCCTAGTTCCTTGAAAGAATTTTAAAAGCTTGGGGAAGATCCAGGAAAGTGATTCAATGGATTCAAGCAATCTTCAACAACAAATTTTGGTGGCCCTAGATGATCTTGATCAGTCCAAATCTGAAGTTTGAGAATTGCAAGAAAATCTCATGAATGTTGAGAAATTCGTTCAATCATCAACAGATAAAATCAATAAGTCAAGGGAAAAGAGAAAGGAACTCTGTGATTAGCTTAAACAAAAAGAAAGTAAGAGCATGGAAGGTGAACACCTGAGTCAAGCCCTGAAGGAAAAGACAGAAGAATGTGAAAAGTTTTCCAGAGATAATGTTGTCCTAAAGCATGAGATGGAATCTATTGTGATCTAAGGATGACCAAGGAGATTAAAGACAAAAAGAAGAATGAAGAGAATCTTGCTTAGTCCTTGAAAGAAAAATATGAAGAATGCAATTGAATTACTGATGGATTCAATCAGTTGGAGCTTGAATTTGAACAATTCAGAAATAATGAAGAAGAGCTTGAAAAGCATATTGTTGATCTCAGAGATGAAATTGTTGCTGCAAATGAATTCAAGGATAAGATCAAGATTAGCTCAGCCAAGCTTGATGAATTGGTTAAAAGTTAGAGGACTAAAGGTGACAAGTGAGGTCTTGGATATGAGAAAGGAGAAAGCTTCGAATCTGGACAAAGGAGATTTAGACAAGGAGATCAAATGAACAAAGCTGAAAGGTATTTGGTAAGACAACCTAATGCTCGAAGGTTCAATGGTTACTATTTTTTTTGCAATAAATTTGGTTATATGGCTAGTCAATGTAGAAGTAGAATGAATCCAAGTGGTCCATCATTCTTAGGTTAGTGTTTCAACTGCAATAAGTATGGTCATAAGTCAAATGAATGCAAAAGTATGTCAAACAACTTTTTCAATAGAGATGTTAGATGTTATACATGCAATAGATTTGGCCATATTGCTAACCAATGCATATCAAGAGAATATCAATGGAACAACTCGTCTAGACAAAGAAATGTGGTGTTCTACAATTGTAACAAATCCGGTCACATTGATAGGTTTTGTAGAGGTAGGAAGGGTCTGGTAAATGGGTGATCCCACAATAGTGGTTTACAATTTTTGGCCAAATTGGACACTAAAATATTTTTTAAAACTAAATCTTCACTTTCGGGCACCTATAGTGGCTAAACCATGAGAAATTTGAAGATGATGCAAACTTGAGTTTCATGAAATTTTGTCTATAGATTCTAAACATATTTTTTTCAAAATTTTTGGAATCAGTTTTCACTTCTTTTTCCATCTCCCTCGAAAACTAGTTTTTTTTCTTCAGAAAACAACATTTTTAAAAAGTGGCGCTCACCGTATAATGCATAACTTTTTTCCCATAAAGGATAAAATTCTAATTCTTTCAAATTTATATTTGTAATTTTGATATCTAGTGCTTCCACTTGGTTAGATAGTTTTTTATTGAATATTTTTTCTTTAATCAAGTTTTAAAGTCAAACCAATTACAATTTAGACATAGCACAACCGTATAACATGTAACTTTTTTTGTATGTATCAAAATTCAATATTTTTTTTGTTGGATCAAGGACTTCAATATCTGGTGCACTCATAGTTTTCAAGTTTTTTTGATAATATGCTATTTTTCCACATGTGCAGTGTAGAGAGCTTGATTTAGGGTGAAAAACCTATGTTTAATAAAACTAAAAAAATAAATACATAATAAAACCAAAACATATTAAAATTATATTTGTTTGATAGCTCATTCTAAGGAATACCTGATTCTAGTTGGGTTTGTGAAGTCTTCACCATTTTCCTCTTCAACCTGAGCTTCGAACAACAAAAAATTATATATTTTTTGTGTCTAAGGGGGAGAATGAGGGATAAGGGGGGTTCAAACGAACCCCTAGGGGTTCGAGTGAACCCCTAGGGTTTCGAGTGAACCCCTAGGGTTTCGAGTGAACCCCTAGGGTTTCGAGTGAACCCATAGGGGTTCACTTGAACCCTGGTTCAAGTGAACCACCCATCCACAATGCATTTTGTTTGGTTTTTGGGTGGGAAAAAATTGAATGGGTTTGCTCAAACCAGTAGGTTCGTACAAACCCCTAAAATCAAATCTTTTTCCATGGGGTCATTTTTTGTGAGTTTTCCTTCCTCACTCAAATTGTAAACCACTTTTGTGGGTTTACCCAAATCAAGGGAAAAACATGCAGAAGGATGAAAAGGAAAAATTAAAAGTTACTACAAATGAGATCATGAAGCAAATGAAGAAGATATGGGTGAAGAAGAATCCCTTTGATGCAAGAAATGAATCCACACCAGAATCTAATTCTGGTAATTCCTCTGGGAATTAGTTTAAGGCCTCTAGCCTAGGGGGAGTTCTTAAGAAAATCTTTTAATCCCCTTGTTAGTAGTTGGTACTGAAATGTGGTAGATTGCAGTGATTGCATCAGTAATGTGTAGATGTTTTGGAATTTCTTGTGGAGAGAATTTATGCAAACTTGAAGGTTCGTAAAAGAATTTTCTTTTAGATTTTGTGAAAACAGGTATCTAGAAGACCTAGGGTAAAAGCATTTATTGTGATGAAAAAGTTAGGTGCGCGAATGATAAGAGGTCATTTTATCCCTCATTTTTCACTTTGCATTTTGAGAAGAAGGTTGGAGAGCTCTGAAGCAAACTTTGGTGAAGACTGTAGTTTGAAAGTGATTCGACAATCAAACTCTAATCTAGCGAAAGGTATTTATCCAAAAACTTAACAATTTGAAAATTCTAGAAATGGTTGCTCCATTGGTAGTGGACATTAAGGATAGGCCCCATCCAAAATTTAAATGAAACCCCTTCAAATCCATTGAAATAGAACCTTTAAGTGCATTTTATTCTGTTTCGTATGGCATTTTGCATATCGAAGATATTAGGGCATACATTCATGCAAATGTTGAAGAATTAGGAAGCTCCCAGTTGTTGAATTTGTATACCAATCACATTATGGGAGAATATTTCTATGTGAAACCTAAATTTAAGTCATTGGAGGAGAATAAATTCACGCAGATTATGAAATTTCTCGTGTTTGAAGAAACTGAATGGGTTTGGTATATATTGAGTCGAGTGTATGCCAAATTTATGTGGTTAAGTAAACCTTTCAAGATTAAAAAGGAAGCAATAAGGACTATTACTGGTTGAAATTCATATGGTGGATTGCCCACATTGAAAGATGTGAAGAATCAAATGCTCATAGATGCAACTAGTTCAGTGTTTGACAAGAGAGCTATGATAATTGATGATATTATTGAAGTGGATGTTAGATTTGCTTCTATGGTCATTGGGTATAAGATATATCACTCTAGCCAAGACAATTTTGTATTCGGTACAACAATTTATGAAGGATAGCAAATGGTCAAGGAAAATGCAGATTATGACTTGTGTGAGTTACTCTAGAGCTAGTTAATGTAAAATCTTGGAAAAATCAAGAAGGATAAGAAGAATTCATTCAAGTATGGTAACCTATTGTGTTTATTCTTCTACTTCATGAATGAAGTTCCAAGAATTGGAAAAGTGAATTGGCATGGTGATAAACCTATAGTCGTTCAGATTAGAGACATAATGTATGGAATTGGAGATAGTAAGCAAGATAAACTACTATTTGGGGTTATTTCAAGAGTTTTCAGAAGGAGATGCAAGCCAGGGAAAGTATTCCTTCTTCTATTGTGGAGAAATACAAGGACACAATTTTCTTCATGGTTGATATTGATCAATGTTTGATGGAAGTTGTTGATCCTAGAATAGTGTGGATAATGCCTATGGGTTATGAGGTTGAGGAACATATTTTGGAGCTATATGATCAACACCTATTGAGTAAAACTCAGGATCTGATAGAAGATATGTTTGGTACCTTTGAGGAAAAGGATATGCAAGTGTCTAATCAATTGAAGAAGCCTATGATAATCCAGAGAGTAAGAAAACAAGTGGAAGCTTTTGTAGAAAGCATGGGTATATCAGCTGAAGTTGTAAGGGGAACTAGGAGGAAAATAGAACAAGTTGAAGTAGGAGAGCTAGCTAGAACTGAGTCCACTAGTCTGACAACATCCTCTGCTAGATCTAGATCCGCAAGGAGATCTACTCTCTCATCCGGTTCTACAAAGAAGTCAAGTCCCGTGAAATCCCAAGTCAAAACATTTGATAGAGAAGGAAAGAGGAAGAAGGAAAAGAGCACAAGAGTATATGTTGCTGTTTCTAAAGATGAAGAAACTGAATCTGATGAGGAGGTAAAAGAAATTAAGCATAAAGGCTCTAAGGAAACAAAAGTCGCTAAGGACAAGCCCTTCAGTGAAGACAAAGCAAAGAAAAATATGAATGTTTTCAAACCATGTATGTTTGTAGAAGAAGTTGAAAAATACTTGATTAAGGATGGTAATCTTAGGCCTCTTTGTGAATGGTATGACACCTTTGATAATGCTGGTCAAAGAATTCTTAAGGAAGGGACAATAAAGTATATGAATAATTTCAATATGAATCTCATTTAAATAACATCTAAGCTATCCAAAGGTCTATAGGAAGTTTTAGAAATGAGGAGAGTGAATGCAAGAATCAAAGAAGTTGCAAAGGATATTGAGAAAATTCTTAAGGAAATTCTGTTGAAGAACAGATACAATGTTGTCTCTAAAGAAGTGCATGTTGAAGATGCTACATCTGATCCAATAAATGAAGAAGATACATTTGAGGATACTCTAAATCCTCTAGATATACATGATGCTAAAATTATTATGGAGATTGAAGCTCCTAAAGTTGTGTCGGTTGAAGAAGTTGAGAATCCTAAAGCCCAAGAAGAATCAGTGCCTAAAGAAAAGAAGGTTGAGGCAAAAGAAGTTCATGTGGAAGCAAGAGACACTGTAAAGGCAGTGAAGGAGTTTTTGGAAGATCAACAAGAGGAGTTTGATTATGATCTGATTAAAGATCCTATCAATTTGGCTACTTTATCTCCAACTGAGAAACTGAAAGTTGCATCATTCACTCAAGCTAAGGCAAGGGAAGAGATTCTGAAATCTCATATTGAAGATAGTGAACTGTTAAATCTTGCATCTAGTATTCTGGAGAAGATTATTCCTTCATATGTCAAGGACTCATTTGATTCACCATTGGCTTAGCTGAAAAAACTTGTCAATTCTATAAGTACTCACTTTGAGTCACTTGAGAAGTCAGCTATGGATAAGGTTCAGAAGGATTTTGATGCTAACAGGTTTGGTAGGTTAAAGGGAATGATTTATAATGACAAATATTTGTTACCTACTTGTTTAAATAACATTCAAGGTGCTTTTTCTAAAGGTGGAAACATTTATAAGTCATGCTTATCATTGTCTAAGTTCATTGAGGACATTGAAAAGAAACTGAATGAGTATGAGAAACAATTAGCAGATATCTCTTAAGCATTTGATCCTCTAACTATTTTTGTTGGAAAGCAAGAAGGTCAAGTCATATCCCTACTTGACAAGATTAAAATTCTGAAGCATGGAGAAGGAAAAATTGTTGAAAAAGTTTGTGAGCTTAGAGGACTAATTGGTCTTAAGATGGAGACAATGCTTAGTGCATTGAAGGAAGCACAAGATGCTATGGCGGTCAGTGATCCAGTGAACCTTGAGTCAAAAAAGATGCAATCTTATCTATTCTATGGTCACATGACTATCTTGGAGAGTCTCAAAAAGAGTTGGGACACTAGTTTGAGCTTGTTGAAGACCAATTTTGTAGATATATTCAAGTTTATGTAAGTTGTATAAGCAAGTTTGTACATATGCAGTTTGTTTGATTTTTTGTATGTAGATTCTTTCCTTTTCCATTGATGTCAAAGGGGGAGAATGGGACAGTGAAAAATACTTTAATAATCTTAGGGGGAGTTGTGTTTTGAAGTTTTGAAGGTTGCTAGTGTAATTCATGTTGGTACTGATCCGACACTTAGTCATTTTTCACTAAGTGTTTCCATCAATGCCAAAGGGGGAGATTGTTGGAAAGAGACACTACACATGTCATTTGGTGTTGTCATTGATGGCAACCCTAGTCAGTGATTCAATCCACACATCAACATTTTATCATACTGGAAGTCAGATTGAAGCTAAGCAATTATCTGTCAAGCTAGAACAGAGCATCCAATAGAACTATATTCATCGATCCATATGCAATTTTTTGTTATCATTTTGAGTTGTGGATCTCAGGGAAGGTTGTTAGATGTATGGCTATGTTTTCCTTGAATCATAGAGCCTTGTATCAATTGTTGTGCAAATTAGAAGATCTAGTTGATTAATTTTTTGTTTATCAATGCAAAAGGCTGACTAAGTGAATGTAGCGTGTTGTGGATATTCCAGAAGAAATTGGTTAAGTGTTTTTGTGTTCAAGCATGTTGATTTGGGTCCTCACTATGTTGTGGCTGACTTTGGTTGGTGTGCATTGAAAATTATTTATGGATTGAGCCGACGGTTTTAAAATATTATATGTTTTATTGAAGCTGACATGTGGTTGATTAAATCTTTAGTTGTGGATATATATAAGCAATCATTTATATAATTTTTGATGGTTGTACAAAGTGTGTTGATGTGTGTTGTGAAAGTTAGAAGGATTGTAGAGTGATTATGCATAGTTTCACTTGTGCATAAAATGTTTTGTGATGTGAATTAAAGCAGACAAAGAAAAAGAGCAAAATCAGAAAAAAGGTCAAGAAAGTGATCAATGTGCTTAACTAAAACTATAATTGGGCATTAGTATATTCTATTCTCTCAGTTCAAATCTTTTGGATGTATTCCAAATCTTTTTGTAAGACAATGAGTCTTCATTTTGTATTTGAGTAGTGAGCTCTAGGAAGTGCACCTAAATGCATGTGCATTCCTTTTGTAAACACTTATTTGAGTACTCAAAAAATATTGTGGATTGACCTCCATCGTGGTTTTTCCCCTAACAGGGTTTCCACATAAAAAATATTTTGTTATGGTGTTGTGGTTGCTTGTTTTATGTTTATGCATCTTTCTTTTGGTTGAATGTTGTAAGTGCTTTAAAGATTAGATTAATAAGGTTAAAAATTGCAAAACAATAATTCACCCCCCTCTCAGTGTTCCTTGATTCCAATAGTAACAAGGGTAGTTAAATTAAAAATCACAAGCATTAAAACACATCAAGCAACACAATAAGAGAGATCACATTATGTGCAAGAAAACACAAATAGCATATGGTACCAAACAAAAGGTACCACACATGTGAGCTGATCTAAAAAAAATCATATGCATCCCAATCTTGCTCATCATATATGGAGGGTAGACAAATAGCCAATGGGACAAGTTTTGTACTAGGCGCATCACCAGGTTTAACATGTGATGAGTCACTCTCATCAAGAGGATCATCATGGTTGCCCCCATACAAATCTATATACTTTGAAAATAACAAAGATAATTTATTATGCACTTATTCATCAATTTTAGCATATTCATCTTCATCATCTAAATTTATTAAAATGGGTGGTTTAATGATAATGTTAGTTGTATGTTCTTGTTTCATTCTTTGTTTTGGTTGAGACATGTAAGGTTAAATTTATATTTTTGTGGAGATTGTATCTCATCATGATTTATTTGGATAGGTGTTTGACCATCAGGTAATGTTTTATTCTTTTCCCATAATTGGAAATTTTAATAACATGATATGTACACCTAGTCTCTTTAGCATTTCTATTTCTTCTTGTATAGTTTTCCATTTATGGAGGTGTAAGAGCGGGTTTCTCTAATATTGGTATCTTTTCTTCTCTTAGGGGAGGAACTAAAGGAACCATTGGGGGTTGGGAAACCACTATATCCTTGGGTCTATAAATCTATTTCTCTTTCAAAGGCACAAATTTAATCATGTGATTGTCTCTTGGTCTCTTATATGATATTGGTGGAGGAAATGTAGCATAAATGGATAGTGTATTTGGGAGGATATTTACCTCAAACAAGGGTTCATCCATGACCTATGGAGTGGGAGGAACAACCATAGCCCTAATATTCTCAGGTGGGATATTGCTAAGGGATAATTTTATTATGCACTTTTCCTTAAATTTTTGGTATGAATTGAAAGATAAATATTCATGAGGCTTAATAGGTTCTATGGTTTTAGGCCAAAATTGATCCAATGAAAAGCTACCACAAGAAGCCAAAGGATTAAACCCACTATGATGAACTATATATTTGATTCTCAAATGTGAACTTTGTGCACATATGGATTACCAATGGGATGCCATTCATAGAGCATATTCGTGGATATCCTAGCTTCACATAGAATTGGTCTGACATCAAGATAATGGAGAATGCTACATCTAGCTATTTCAGTCCAACTTTGAGTGGAAGAGTTATTGAACCTATTGTAGGGCAAGCAAAACCATCATGACTTTTTAACCATGCTTTCAATTTTTCATAAGAATCTTGATAAATATCATGCATAAATAAGAATTCCCCAGTGATCACATTCTCTAGACACACAGGATCAATGAGTATCCCAATGTAGGTTTATCATTAATATGTCCAATGATATAGATAGGACCATCTAGTGCATGTACAGATGCACCAATTTGTGTAAAATCAATGTCAAGTAACAAAGTGGTTCGGACCTTACGAGGTTGGATATATATTACATTAATTATATTATTTAGACCTTTATCATCATCATTCTTATCATCATAATCTTACATACAGTTGGATGTATGATTTGACATAGGGTTTATAAAAAATTGCAATTTTTTATTGGGTGGAGCTACAAACTTGTTTCCTTTATCATTAACATTGGCTAACTAGATGTGATTATAATCAATGAGGTCTTGCACTTGATGTTTAAGATGCATACATTGTTTTGTATCATGTCTAGGTGTATTATGATATTAAAAAAAAAAAATTGAATTAAAGTTCATAGGTAAAGGTTTAGTTGTGTCTATAGGTCTAATTAAAGGAAATTGTATTAGGTTCTTACTTAAGAATTGTAACATGATGAAATGATAAGAGTTATGGAATTGGGTAAATTGTCTATCTCTCAACCTAAATTGATAAGGAGTTAAATTTACGGCTTCAACCTGAGGCTCCATGTTATTAGTTGTTTGAGATGTATTTATGTTGATAAAGTTCTTACTTTTATTCTTGAATGGTTGCTAGTTTTTTTGAGGCACAAATTCAGATTGATCAATAGGAGTAAATGGAGGTGTTCCTTCATATTGACTAACCGATATTTGATAGTCACAAAGATTCATACACAAGTGTGTAAAGGATTTTAAGTTTCCTTAGCATTATCTTATCTTTAATGCTAGGTTTCAAGCTTCCTATGAATACCCTTTAGACATGGACATTGTGAAGACTAAAGGAGATTTATGAATAAAACAGTTGGTATCATCCTATAAAGTCTATCACTTTTTCTTTGGCTCCTTGTTTGCAATGTACTAAATTAGTTGATGTTATTTTAAGATCTATATTTTCTTGGAAATTTTGGAGGAATGCATTAATAAGTCTAGTGAATTATTTTATCGAGTTGTTTGGTAATGAAACAAACCATTCCAAGGCCATGTATTTCAATGACCTAGGAATTTTTTTTTATAGGAGATTATCTTCAAAAATGAAATCACTATACAATTCCATAAAAGTTGATACATGACTGTTTGGGTCTCCTTTACCATTATAATTCTCAAATTGTGGTATTTTTGTGTTTTGACGCATGGGTGTTTTCAAAATTTCAACTAAAAATGTGACCCTTTTTAAGATATTGTGGTGGTTTTCCATTTGATTTTGATTCAATATGGAGATTTTTTGTTGAAGCAATGTTATGTGTTGTAAAAGTTGATTTATGAATAAATCATTTTTTGACATGTTTTGGGAATTCAATAAATATGGTGGGATTGTATAGATGTTTGGTGGACCACTATGCTACATGTTTATGAGATATGATAAATATTGAGGTGTTACATGGTTTGCTACAAAACTATAAGGATTCCCACTAGTAAGCCCTAAGCTTAGAGTAATCCCATTGGTGTGTTTTATCATTGAAGCTATGATTGACAATGTAAATGTAGGAATATAAGGTATGGTTGTGGGGAGGGAAACTTATTTTCCTCCTTGGTTTTGAGAATATTCTAAGGCTTGTGCACAACTAGCTATCGTAGGATGTTAGCATCTACTATATGAGATAAACTATGCAAAACCTTGAGCATCGTTGATCAATTTTCTAAGGTTATCCGTGATGGGAACTATTTGTCCTTTCAATGCTTAAGTAGTCTTGAAATCCCTCTAAGTTTATGTCTAATTGTTTTAATTTCTCATTTGACATATGGGAAACATCAATCTCAATATCCATAAAGGAGTTTGGTTGTGAAGTTGTCATGGGTAGCATGGGATTAAGAATGGATTCCAAAATGGGTTGGGTATTGAAAATATCTTATGTGAAAGAGTTGGAGGACTCAAGATTAGCAACAAATGTAGCAATATCATGTGATGCCATAAGTTTGCAACTATGTCTCATCAGAGTATTGACAATAGGACACCATAGTTTTGGCAATAGGACACTAGGTCATGAAGCTCATATGAGTTTCAAAAAACTTAGGTGTTCCCACTATGAACACTAAGGTACAAAATAGTCACAATAAAACACACAATAACCAAAATAAGAGAGTAAAAACACACAACAAACTTAGAGATAGAAGTTTGGTGAAAATATGAGCCAAAAACTAGCTAGAAAGGCTACCTAGGGCATCCTCTTTTGGAAGTTTTTTCTACTAATTTTAAATTTTGAGTGTTTGTAATACTACTTATTTTTTCTATTTTATGACTATGTAGGCCTAAAAGTGAACAATTTTCTAGAATGTGTCCAATTTTTTACTATGAAATGCAAGTGTGCATTAAATTTCAAAATTTTCAAGCTATAAAATGTAATTTCAAATGCAATTTTCAGATGTAAAATGCAACAATTAACTGATCCTAATGTACACAATTTGAAAAATGATGATCTTGATATCTTTTTACAACAAAAATGCAAATTTTCACTTTTTGACTATATGAAAAGTGCCTAAATGAATGCAATGAACACTTTCAGATTTTATTTCAACTCTAAAATGACCTAGTGTAGATTTGTAAATGTAACTAAGATGTAGATTTTCCCTCTGATGACTGAAATAACCCTATTGCAACCTATGATGAAAATATGATATGATCTTTTTTGGATTTTTATGTTTTTTGATGCAATAAAGGATTCCTAAATGATGAATAAAAAATAATGCAATGCTAACCATAGATATAGGATGATATGATTCATATTTCATAAGGTTTATAATGTTAATGCATTGGAATCACCAAAATGAAAAGGTGGAAAAGTGAAACCCTAGGACTTAACTTAGTATTTCATGCCATTTCCACTCTACATATCATTTAGAATTTGAAGGTGGCAAGGGAACAAGATTAAGTTACAACATGAGAGGTGAGCCAATATCCCTTGGGTTTCAAATTATTGTTAGGAGAGGGAGTTTGAAATGGATTTTTTATAAAATACAATGATGTAAATAGATAAAAATGAAAATACACTACTCTGATTTAAAAATAACAAATCTGGAAAGTCACAAAAAGGTTTTACTCTTAGAAAAAAATTAAGAAGACTTGTGTGCATTTTTCATATAAATTTGGATCTGAGTTTAGATAAATAAGTCAGCTAGGGTTCCTATATTTGAGTAAATATACTTTCAATCTATCTTCACATTCCTCAAGTGTCTGATTGGAGGCTTCTTCCTTTCAAATCTCACCGTTAGATCTTCATCGGTTGTTGAGGTAATTGAGTTTATGTATCTTGTCAAGTTGTAGGGTTTCAATGTGACAATGATGAAAAGGTCTTCAATCTTCCTCTAGTCTTCTTTAGATTTGGAACCTACACATCCAAAGAGAGAGTAAGGGTTGCTTAATATAGGGGATTTCCTTGGTCAAACCCCATTTTGGTGTTTCCACCTCCACAATGACAAAATTGATGATAGAGAGCTTATCCTTTTGAGGGATAGAAGATAAATGATAAATGAATGATGAATAAAAAATTGGATGCAACTCACCACTCAAATATGATTTCTTGAAAGACTAAATTCATGCACATCTCCTTAAGGATTGATTTTAATTTGGCTTGGATTTCTTTGAAGACCTATAAGGGTTAGTCCTCACATTCAAAATATATGCATAAACATGAACAAAATCACATAAAACTTGACATGATGCTTTGAAAATGAAATGTTGCAATCATCTTTCTCTTGATTTCTCTTGACTTGATAATAATTGCTTGATAATTCTCTTGATTACAAAATATTCTCACTTGGTTTTTTCCACTCAATTTTCAAATGGTGAAATGACTAGGTATCTATACACAATAATTCTAATTTCCCAAAAATTAAATTCCAATAAGTAATATTTGACATTTAAAATTCAAATAATAAAGTGTCAAATTTGGCATATTAAAAATTGGAGCCAAAATAGGGGGATAAACTCACCCATGGTTCCCTTATCCCAACCCTATTTTGCAGGGTGCAAAGTGTCGAGAGAAAAATATTAAATGTCTACTTCAATTTTGTACATTTGACTTTTTGATATATGTTAAAATAGGCCACATAATGCATAATTTAGGAAATTAGGAACACCGTCAGGTCCACACACATAGGATGGAGAAAAATCTACTGTGAAATTTTTAAGGGTGACAATTTATGATGCTACACATTCATGTACATATTAGCTGATTTTTTTTATACTTTCGAAGAAGTGTTTCTACACATCTTGTGTTCTCTTTAAGAGGATGTATAATTAGATTGTTGGTCATCCTCCAAGTTTATTTTTGGACATGTCTATTTTTTGTATCAAGGCATACCCTATTTCAATTATTTTTAACCCTTGACTCTATTCCCAATGTATTCTCTAAGCCATTGGTTCTTCATGATTAGCAACCAATCAACCTATAGAAGTCATCAAAATTTTATCACTTTGTCTTTACCCATTTCTTTCCCATTGACTATAATCAATTTGAGATATTTGGTGCCGATCATTGCATGTGTCTAGGTTTTGGGTTTCATTTTCATGCCTCAGTCAATTACATAAATACCAAGTTCCAAATTGACTAAGTGATAAGGTTTCAACTCTTATGGGGTCATCTATAACTCCTTTTTCAATGATTCTTAGCCCAAGAACAACCTCAACAACTTTTCTTGTTGGGATAAAAATCACATTATTGTCATTTGTAAGGGCTTCCTTAGTTTTCTTCTCAAGAGCTCTACATCTTTGTAACTCTTCTTTTGTAAAGAAAGCTCCATTCATTTGAATGAATAAAGAATTTTATTTTCACCTCTTCTCACTTCTTTCATTCTACATGAAGGTTTTTGTTATCACATGAAATTGCACCCTGCTGAACACAAAGTTAAGCATTCTAATGACATAATGGAAATGACCTCAAGGTGTGGGACCTTTGTGCATGTGAGGTCAAATCTCTAGAGAAGGCCGAATTCCTTTTTTAATCCCAGTGCAATGTGCTATTCCAACCTAGCACATGAACTCCTACCACTAATAGCTCACAAGGAAGAGGGGAGAAGGAGAACATGAAAGGGAAAATGGAGGTGATACACCAAGATGGAAAGGTTGCTTCTTCTAGACATAGACTGCACAATACATCATTCAAGAGGGACCAAAAGACACACAATTCTCTGTTTGGTTGATTTTAGGGGCATACAAGAAGGTTGGGGTTTGACAAATCATTGGAAGGAAAGAAAGGTTTCTTAAACCAACAACTGTAAACCATTTAACACAAACATACATGCATGAAAAATCAATAAACACTCATATATGAAGGTAATAACTTAATCAAAACAAAAAAGAGCTAAGAAGAGGAAAGCTTGATCAATTTCATCAATGTAGAGGAAAAAAGACAATCTTTACAATGATAGAGCATGAAATACAATCTACAAAAGAAAAACCCCAGAGGAGCCAAAAGAAGAAGAACCCTTAAAAAATATGCAAGTGTTACTTTTATAGATCAAGCATAACTCAGATGAATACATTCAAACCATAACCTAGCGAGGGTTAGTAGTTAAAGAAAATCTAATCAAAGAAATATTTTCTTAAGAAAACTATGCCAAGAGAGCCTGGAGAGAATAAAACTAGCATGCCATCCACCTTGTCATAAAGATTTTACAAGAAAAGTCATCCAAAATACCTCACGAAATCAAGGATTTGGGTATGAGATTCATTAGAAGGGACAAACAATATTAATGAATGGGAATGGACACCCATGAAATCCACTTGGAAAATTGAAAAGAGAGCATTAAAGTTTTCCTTGAAGCACTAAAAAATTAGATCTAGTAGCTGGAGAGTTGATTGCGCATAAAAAACATCGTCCAAAAAATATATCAAAACATAGGAAGGTGAAGGCATCAGGCCTGAAAAATCACCTTTGCAGTACATAAATTAAATGGCCCGGAGTCTTGAAAATGTGCATCTATCAGACATTGGTGATTGAGAAATTGAGAGTCGAGCATTAGCCTTACAACTTACCATGTACCAAAGGAAGAAGGAAACCAGAAGTAACCATGAAGAAGAGAGGAAACGTCAAGGGTAAGATATAAGGCTTACCTCAAGTAATTGGGGGTAAGGGAGATGAGATACCTTTTACTAAAGAAAGGTAAGAGGTATAGTGGAAGTCCAAAGGCCAAAAATTGAAACCCCAACACTTATTTGAATTTTGGAATCAAGGCATCAGTGAGAAGAAAAATGGAAGGAGAAGGTCGAAGAAGATGAGACTTTGGAGGTTATACCTCAAAATGTCGGAGGTTGGAGGTTGGGAGGAAGGCTTACACATTGCGAAGAGAAAGCAATAAGAGAGAAGATGGGTGAGAGACAACCCAAAAAACCCAAAATTTTAAGACAATCAAATTTTAGGAACCCTTTATAAGGAAAAAACATGAAAGATGGCCAATGGGGAATCTCTTAGATTGGATATCAATGACGGGTCATCAAAGGGGGGCATGAAATTTCAACATTAAAGGTGACTTTTGTAGGATGATTTCTTCCTAATCATGGAATCTAAAGGCCTTATTGGTCCATTGGGCATGGAGTCATGAGGGTAAAACTTCAACAACTAGGCCTCCTAAAAGAAAAACAAAACATGTGTAGCTGTACTTGGAGAAAAGCATGAAAGCTAAGAGAATGCATTCCCTTAAGGAGAATGTAGGGTGTGCAAACATACTTCATGGAAATCAACACTAACTCATTTGACTGCAAAATTCGACGAAATATGTATAATTTGATGTATTGTCAGGTGCTTGTAAAATTTGATGTGTAATTTTCAAAATTTTAAAAGTTTATCCCCAACGTTCATCGAAATTTCAACTAGCAGTTTCGTCGAAATTTCGACAAACATGAAAAATAAGAAAAAAATCAAATTGTGGCCGACAAAGAAAAGTGAGTTCGCTGATTTATTGCGACAGTGTTTTGCTATACTTGCGAATTTTCTCTACTTGAGACAGTTTGTGGAGAACTAAGGACGATTTTCTTGGGAAAAATCAGAAAAAAATCAAGAAGATATCACCAGGTTGAGGGTAGTCATTTTCTTTTTATAGAATTTAGTTGTGAAGTCAGATTTGTAGTTCCAGGTTTGAAAATCATATTTTAAAGCAACATGTCATGAGATTTCATTTTTAGAGGTTTAGGGATTTGAGAATTTCATATCCAAATTTTGTTGTGTGGAATCACCATAAGATCACAACCAAGGAATAGATTCTTGTGACTGTAATTATGTGATCCATAACTCTATTGGTCATGTGGCACAATTGTCCTATAACAAATACAAGATGCATTCATGTGTGACCCGAGTTCAATGTGGCTATGTTGTGATATAAATGGAGGCACTCATATAATGTAGTTAATTCAGGTTGTATAATGTAGGTGTCAATCATCATTGGGTGCATTCAGGTTGTCTGAAGTTTAACAGGTTACAATGTAATTATAGCATGATCCAAGAGTGATTACCTCTTACTACAATAAAGAGCCTATAACTCTGGTTGATATGCAAAGTGGTTGTGTTATATCAATTATGTAGTGCACTCAAGCACAACCCATGTTTAATGGGCTATTCTAGAGAGTGATCAAGATTTTCTAAACCTTATGAATGTTACTTAGAAGTGTATAGCTTAAACTACAAACCAAGTTTATTACATACTTGAATGCAATCTTGGGTTACCACAAACTATAATAATGTGATCTGCTAATAAATATCATGGAAAGTATTAAAGAAAGACCCATGCTATATAAGATACATTTCCCTGATCAGGTTTACATACCCTAATGATCAAACACAAGCTTCCCACACACTCTAGGATACAATCCAAGATCATACCACAACCTTATAAAGACAACTAATTTTTTGACCCAAGATTTAAGGTTATTTTTTAATACTAACAAAAGCATTGGTAAGAGCATGATTAGGGTACAAACCCTAGGCCTCTGTAGAAACATAAAAAATAACTCTAGTTGATTAGTGAGGTTGCAATACCAAAAATATTGAGACATTGTAGCTAATAACAAAATATTGCAATCTAAAGATTTTAGCCAATAACAAGCACACTATGTAGCTTAGTGAAATTTGTAAATGCAATCTATGGTAAGAAGAATGACAGTCACTTGAGATGTGACAGTCAAAAAGAGGTTGAGTAGTGACAAGATAATAAAGCTCAAACCTTGCATAGTAAAGTGGAGATTTTAACAATGAGTTTCCTTACCCCCTTGTTGACCTTAAGGGTATTTTAAATTCTTTTGGTAGTGTTAGACAACGCAAATGTAATTAGGGAATGACTTTCCAAATGAAGTGACAATGGTAATCATAGGTTCAATGTTTCTTCTTAGCCATTAATGTATAATGGAGGTAGTGGATTGCATGTTTGAGCAGTGTTTTGATACTCATCAAAGATGAGAGAATAGTGAATAATACCTTGTGGACTGTGAAGTAGTGTTAATAAGGTTGAAGGATCTTAAAATATACAATAGCATGAAACAATGAGTCCCCTGTAGTAAGTAGGCAGTCTATAGGGCATAGCTTGATTTTATAGAAGGATGCTCATGAAAGGAATCTTCAAGTGATAGTGAGTTAGCTATTTGAGATTGTAGCTGAGGGTGCAATACCCAGTAGGAAGTTAGAAAAGTAATAAATGTACAAGAAAATAAAATCATACACAACAAACAATTCACAATGTTATCTTGCATAATGCCTTGATTTTGAAGAAAAAAATCTCATGGTATCTTGATGAAAGTGGTGACCTTAATGGTCAATCACTGGCAACCATGATTTTAAAACATGTTATTGTGCTTATGGAGGCAACATTTTAAGCAAGGCAGTGAGTGGTGGTTTGGAGCAATGGCAGGTATGAAGGACTTGCTTTATATGCATACTATGCAGTCTAGCTTAAGACAACGTTCTTAGAAGAGATTGAAGGTGGATTAAGGAACTCAAGGGTTACCATGAAAAGGATTAAATCAAAGACTGAGATCTATTTAAAATCCACAGTCATGAAGATATTAAAGATGTCACATGCAAAACCCTAGTAGCTGGAGTAATGAATACGGTACGAAAGAGGATAGTGTGTTGGGAAAAATTTAGGAGATCTCCACATTATCTAATTATAGGGAAATACATCATTTTTTTTTTAATTAAAATAAATCATTCTAAACCCTATATAGGATACATTGATACTTCAAAAGCCTTTGAAGGAATTTGAGATTATGCAAATATATGTAAAGTAAATACCTAGATTACAAATAGTAGCGAGAAAAATGTAAGATTTGTTGAGCAGAGTAGGAATGAGATAAGCAACAATGAATCCTATGCCTCCTTTCATGCATATCTCCTCACCATTCTCTGTCATTCTTTACTGAAACACTTCTCCATTTTTGCAGTCTATGCTTGAAAATAATTTTTTCACGAAGGTTTTAGAGTATGTTTATTAAAATGAAAACTCCATTCTAGTGGGCTATGCTTGAAAATAAGATTTTGAAAAAAGTTTTAGGGTATGTTTATTAAAGTTTTAGAGTATTTTGGTGGGCTATATTCTTGATTCCTTAAATGCTTTATTCAAATGGATTGTGACTATATAAATGACTAATTATTTATTCATTTTTATTTGTTTGACTAAATCATTTTTAATCAATGACCAAACTACTAATTTATTTACTCATTTATAGCTGAGTTGCAAAAAATGAGTAGAATTTAGTCATTTTTAGTTGTTGTGACTAAAAGTTTTAGTCACCTAGTCATTTATTTTCCAAATTCTACTAGTGTGTACTTCCTTGTGTGATTAGGGCTCTCTCAATGTTGACGTCCCTAGGGATAAGCTCATCATAAGAAGTGACACAATGCATTTTTAACTAAAAGGATAAATTTGTATTGACATTAACAATGATGATTTTGACTTGTTGCTCCTTAGGAATGGGTCACTTGCTCTTACTAGCTCGCTACCTCCATCATTGTAGGAAGTTTGCGATCAAGTTGAATATTATGATTTTAGAAGTCTAACGGTTGGAAATCATAGTAAAATCAGAATTTAATAAGTTTTGGAATTAGCATTTTCAAGTGTTTTTTGGGGTCATTAACTTCAAACTATCTTCTCTTTTGCAGGGGTGGTTGCATGCCAAATTTTTTTGGTGTAAAATAGTAGAATTATTAGATTTTGTTACCTGTCTATGAATAAAAATTATTGGAGTGTGAGTTTGATATTTTTTGAAGATCTAAATAGTCAAGCTTGGTAAAGAAAAATTATGTCAGATAATATTAGTCCAAAAAAAAATGAAGAGACACTTGATAGATTGTGGGCTAGATTGAAAAGAAAGGGTGATGGGAAATGTTATTGTCCTTGCAATAATTGCAAGGGCTTAAAGACGAGACAACTTTTAATCACAACAGCTGAGAAACATTGTAGGTAGCATGGTCACATTGAAGGGGGGCATGATTATCATCCATTGGTAAGTTGTTTATTATATGTATTTATATTGATTGAATTTGTAAATGTTTATATCATTTTAACATTATATATATATATATATAATCACTTGATCATGATCATGGTTTATTTGTGTCTATCATTATTATAAAGGTGGGGTGCCCTAGGACACATGATATGGATTATCACGACCTGAAGAATGTGGTTTTGCAAGTAGACGAACATGGAGTTGTGAATATCGAAGATGAAGTTAATGATCCCATGGAAAAAGATGATCATGCACTAGAAAACACAGTTGAAGATGATGGTACAAATACATTGATCCATGCCACATTTAGTGGCAGAGCTCATCATGATGATTGAGATGAATTTGATGATGTTCATGATTTACCTAAATTTGAGAAGGCATACGATCCCCTTTATGAAGGCTCCCAAACAACTCTTCTCTCTGCTATATTGTTGTTGTTGAACATGAAGGTTATGAATGGTTTATCAAACATAGAAATCTCACGGATGTTAAGGTATATCATGTATGTCATATTTTTTCATCTATTTTAATTGTTGTTAGTTCATCACTAGTAAATAAAGGATGAAATATGTACCATTAATATTCTTTATATTAACAAATTATTTTTTGTTGTGGATTGATTGGCGATTTTTGTTACCACCATCAAATATTTTACCTCGCTCATATCAAGATTTATTTGGCATTATGAAAGATATTGGAATGGAGTATCAAGCAATAGATGCATGTCCCAATGATCATATTATATATCATAAACAACATGAATTTGCAACAGAATGCCCAGAAGTCATATCAATAGATATCAAACATATCAACTAACAAAAAAGGTGCCTCACAAGGTTCTTCATTATATTCCCATTATTCCACGTATGCAATGATTATTTGGGTGCGAAAGCTTAGTGCAATTTATGGATTACCATGCATGGAATAGAAGTGGAGATGACATTCTTCAAATTCCTATAGATGGTTCTACATTTAGGGACATGGAGGAAAAATGGCCACACTTTAAAGAAGAACCTCGTAATCTCAGGCTTTCATTGGGAGCGAACAATGTCAATCCATTTAGAGAGTTGAGATCTATTTACTCGTTGTGGCCTATTTTTATTATCAACAATAACATTCCTCCATGGATGTCAATAAAGAGGGAGCACATAATGTTTTCAATGATTGTTCCAGGTATTTGTTTACATCATTTTTCTTTAACGTAGTAGCATCTCATTTGTCTTATTTGTTGCATAATGACTTATATTTTTTTCATTCAATAGTCATGTACATTAATTTATATATATTTTAGTAAAATGGTTATAATAATTATGTAATGTTTATGTTCATTCAACTAGGTAAGTACCAAGTTAAAGATATGAATGTATATCAGCCTCTTATCGACGAGTTACTAAAGTTATGGAATGACGTCACTATGTATGATGTCTCTAGACCAATAGGATAAAGGAAATTTTAATTCCGTACAATGCTTGTATGGACAATTCATGATGCCCCAAGGCTAACACATTTTTGTGGTATGTTATAACGTTAATGCACTTTAACAATATTTAATTTATGAAGTAGATATCATGCATGTTTTTAAAATAATCTATTCATTATATATAATTATAAAAATTGACATATTTAATCCAATTA
The DNA here is from genome assembly GCA_007258455.2 of Sequoia sempervirens. NCBI lineage: Eukaryota > Viridiplantae > Streptophyta > Pinopsida > Cupressales > Cupressaceae > Sequoia > Sequoia sempervirens. The sequence continues at coordinate 280,323,687 of VDFB02058242.1, read as the reverse complement.
TATATGATCTTGCAGGTCTTCAAACAAAGGGAAAATTTGCATGTCCAATTTGTGGTCTAAAGATGAAATCTCGTCGTTCAACAAGTTTAGGAAAGTAAGTGTTTGATGAGTATAGGAACTTCCTCCATAGAAATAATAAGTATCGAACTACTAAAAAACATCTTTTCAATGGAAAAGAAGAGACTACATCAAAACCATGAAGAATGACACCTCACCTATGAAAGTTGGAATATAATAGAATTAATCATCAAGGTTATACACCAAATCAAATTGTTTATCTATCATAGATATGATATGTTTTGAATTTATATTTTTATATTGTGTTGTGTTTATTTATGCTGTGATTGAAAATGATTGTTGTTAATTTGTTTAACTTATATGCTTCATGAAGGTCATTAAGGAATTAATGGTTGGCTTCCACAGGGACTAAAAAGTTATCCTAGATAATTTAGTAGGTTTCCCTACTAAGAGCAGCTACAAATTGTGCATTTGTTTGATATAATGCATATCGGAAAGAATATAACAAAAACGTTATGGAAAATATTGGATGGAATTCATGACAAAGAAAAAATTGACAAAATTTGTAGTGACATTCAGGAAACCAATCATGCAATGAAAAATGGCATTCAATTAAATAGCGATGGAGAACAAATTAATATAAGTTCCCTTCCTTGGTTATTAACGAAGCAGCAAAGCAATGCTATAAAAGAAGTCATACAAAATTTTTGACTTCCCACAAGATTTGCTATGAACATAAACAATATAATAACAAAGAAAGGTGAATTTGGGTCAGGGATGAAAACACATGATTGGCATACCTTCATTAAGGTAATTATTCTGGTATATTATATACACTTGTATAATGCATGTACTTTTTAGTGTATTATGTTTACTAATTTTGGAAAAATAATGAAAAGATTACTTTATAATTGTTGCAATGCATTCTACCTTTATCTCTCCCAGACAACTTTGACAACAATGTAAAACAAGTTATATATGATCTTTGAAAATACATGAGGTAAGTAGTGATATTTGTTCAATTCATTGTATGCATCTTATAATTTCCATTTGTTTTACTTATGTAATATACTGTATATTTTTGTTAAATCTTGTTAATATATTTGCGCCTTGAATCACTTGTAGATGGTTGTCATCTAAAGAAATCCACAAAGAAGATATAATTTATTGGAAGAGAAAAATTATTCGTCTAATGTATGAAATGCAAAAATGTCTACCTTCAAAATTTTTCAATGCACAAGAACACCTCATACACCAAGTTGAGGAGATTGAATTGTGTGGACCTGTACACACAAGGTCAATGTAAATGGTTGAGATGGACTTGAAATTTTTGAAGGCTTTGGTTAGACAAAGAGCACATCTTGAGGGTTCTATAGTAGAGGGATATATTGTATACCAGACCATGGTGTACATTAGTGAATATCTTCCTAAGTTTGCAACAAAGATCCATGTAGATCACATTTGAAATCCCAACTCCATTAACAAATTTGAAGGGGAGCACTTGATGGGGAAAGGTAGATTGAGGAAAGTGAGAGGTAATTATAAGATGGTCATGGAGATTAATTGGAATAAATTTTACATATGGTTTTTTTTTATTCAAGGGGTAAACGCTTTTGACCAGAGCTATGAACCAGAATACAACCATTCAACAATACCACTCCAACGGGGTTTGAACCTTGGTGGCAAGAGCAACAATGCCACCTATAAACCATCACACCATGCCAATACCGACACATTTTACATATGGTTTTTATGTATATTGTACTTATTTAATTTTTAATCTTCAATATACATCAGTTATAAATTAAGGTCATATACTGTGGTATTTAACTAATTATACATCGTTTGTGAATTTCAATTTTTTTGGATATAGTTGGTCGAGAGTGGGATGCACTACATTTGTATGTCACAAACAATCTTGATTGGATGACTGTATGGATTGAACGATGTCAACAATCTAGTGGCACATTAACATGGGAAGGTGTGGCTTTATTAGTTAAAGAAGCTCATCATTGATTTAGCATATGGTTTAAGAGATAAACAAGTACGTATAAATATATTAATCACCCATATTATTTAATTATTTTCAATTATATTGATGTATATATATGTTGAGATTTTTTTCTTTCCATACATTTGGCCAAGAATAAACATATTTATCAACTGATGATATTGCAATAATTTTTTACATGTTTGACATATTGCAGGTGAAACACCACAAGGCTATGTAGTGCAATGGTCATAAATTTTGAATCAAAATGTTGGATGAAATGAAGAAAACTTGTGATTCTGGTATAACTATAGTCTTTTAGGTGACTAATGTTTCATCTAGAAGCGACATACATCCAGAAGTCTCAGAAAATCGATACTATGAGATTTTGGATGATATAATTGAGTGTGACTTTAAGTCTTTAGATTAATTATGTTCGTCATCCTATGGTACATTACGATTGAATAAAAATGATCCCGAGAGAATTGTTATTGAACATGATAATGGATTTACCATGGTTAATACAAGGTTCGATCGAACAAGCTGGAAATGAGCTATGTTCTTCCAAGCCAATGTGGCGGGTATTTTTCGGAGGTTCTATTTGGGTTGGTCATTTGTTGTTGGAGCATGATCCAGAGGAAGGCCGATAAAGTGTAATGTGGTAGAAGAATATATATGCGAACTAGAGATGATGTAGATAATATCGGGATCACTTGATTAGTTGATGATGTCCACGATGAAGATATGAAGAGGAAGAACTAGATCATGATGATGTAGAGTTAATGTTCATGAAGATGATATTTGTGTGGATGATGACATTATGAAATTGATATCGATGATGATGATGATGATATGACCAATCCTTACAATGTCGAATCTAGATGGATGATACAGACAAAGAGTTGGATGAAGAATAATATCAATGACATTGAAATGCATGAGTTATCGATTATATTATCTATTTGATATTAATTTCTTGATAGAATTATATTTGATTATGTGGTTACATAATTAATTCATGATGTTTTTAATTTTTATGCCATTACATAATTAATTTAATGATGTACTTTTAATGTTTGAAAGGTCAAAAAATTAAAACATTTCAATAGTGATGTTAACAACCTTGAAATTAGTGTGTTTTATGTTTCATGTGATCATAAAGGATTAAAAAGTCAGTTGTAGAGGTGGTTGTTCAGTGGTTGACATGTAAAGGCCTTCAAAATGCATAAAGTGATCATTGTAATGGTTGATGATGGTTGAGGATTTAAAATACAAGCTCTTGACATTCAAAAATCTGTGTTTTTCTTCAAAATTTATGTATTTTTCATGTTATGAAGCATTGTACGGTCACATGCAGCCATATTTTGATGTGAAATCAATTCCAAATTGTGAAGATATGTATTATCTTTGATTTAAATCTAATTTGAGGGCTTAAGACATTGATTTGAGTTAGAAATCTTCATTTCTTTGCATATAGCCTGGTTACCCTGTTTTTGAGGGTTTTGTAGTCAAAACATGATATAAAGGAACTCTTACACTTTTTTTGATTATTGTAGCTTGTATAAGAGGCCCCATGGATACTGTTGTAATTGTAGGATGCATGAATAGGGCGTAGGATGAGAAATAAAGAAGGTATAGCTACTGTCCTCAAGAGTTTTGTGAAGAAAAGCATGTGAAATGAGAGGTTCAAGCCTAGGTTTCAACAAAATATGTATGGGAGATCTGATTTTATGAATTTTTGTCGATGTGAAAACATAATTTGTTTTCCCTCTCCCTCTCCTTCTCCCTCTCTCTCTCTCCCCCCTATGGCTCTCCACTCTACCCTTAGCCTCTAACCCCTTAAATCCTTAACCATAAAACCCTCTATCCTCCTCTTCCACTCCCTCCCTCTCTCTCTCCCTCTCCCTCCCTACTCCCTCTCTCTCTCTCTCTCTCACTCACTCCTCTATCTCTCTCCCTCTCACCTACATCCACCTTCTTTCCTCCATCTCTCTCTCAAGTCTCACCCTCCTACCCCCTCTCCCTCTCTTAGATCTCTCTCTCTCTCACTCATATCTCTCTCCCCTCTACCCTTTTAACCATCTACCTGATGGAACTTCAAAGTTTTATCCTACCTTATGTCTCTGGTCATCTATGGTGTTTGGGAAAAGCCTAGGGTTGGGGTTTTACCTTTGTCTTCATGTAAAACTCTAGTATTATCTTACACCTTAGGAAGGATTGATTCAACCATTATTTTTTGGGAGGGTTTTTAAAACATCTTAATTCCCATCGCTTCGTCTAGGTTTGGCCCCCTTTAGTTTTATCATTTTATTTCCTTCGTTTAATTTTATTCTCCTAAGTCTTGGATGGTCTCATGCTCCCTCATTTAAGTGACAACTTATGTCATTGTTTTTCGTTGGCCTAGTGATGTCCCCTTATTCCTTTAATAATTTTTTTTATTTTACAGAGGGAAAAGTTTGCATGACCGTTGATCAATCATCGTTTGATCTTAGCCATTCCCCGCCATCCTGCAATGACCCCACTACACTGTCTTGGTTGATTGTGATATCATGGGTAAGCACCACATGTCTCATCCGGTGATTCCAAAGGGATGATAAAATAATTTGATGCATCTATTGGATTTTAATACATTATGCAACAGGTTAATAAATTGTTTATGAGATGCACATGCTTCAAATCAACGTAGATGTTATAATCTCAATAGGAAAGGTGCTCGATGGTTAAATACAAAGTTGGCGACTATGTTGGATGAATTGGATTGTTGATGGTTGAATATCCATGGTTTCCCACCATCACGTGATCAGAAGTTGCAAGGTTTTTATCGATTGCGATATCGTGGGTGAGCGCCACATGGATTTTGTTGGCAACACGTGGTATGGTGGGCCCCTTTTTGCCATGATGGAGATTATGCCAGTTTGATTTGAAGGCAGTCATTTGATGATTTGACCAAGGTGAAAGATCAATGACCAATATTTGAATCCACATTGAATGCTATTAGAGTCGTTCGTGTAGTGTGCAAGTAAGCTTTAATGGTAGACATGACATCTACTGCCAGGGTTTGATTGAAATAAAGAAATTTTTCTTCTGCTTTTGGTATCATAAAGCATTCAAAACATCTTTATGGAGTAGTTGTAGAGCCAAGGATGAAGTTACAAATTGTTACAACAAGAATTTGGGTTTTTGCAAGCACAAAGCCGTGAGTTCATTTCTGTATCTCCTGGTTATTCTAAATTTGAATTTTGGGGAAATTTGCTATATGCTTGTCGTAGGGCTTGTCGATAGTTGTTTTAGGGTTATAAGTTAATTGAATTGTGGGAAATTGCAAGGTTTTGTTCTGTAATTTCATATTTTTTTAAGCCCTAGTTTGTTTAAAGTTTGAAATAGGAAGGAAGCCCTAGTTTACTTAGGATGGCACTGACAAAGCAACACTCTATCCAAACTGATTATTAAAGTAGAAACTTATATGATGATTTCCTAGATCAATTGCCCTTGTTGAAAAATGATAGGAAGAAGGGGTTGGTTTTGATGCAAGGAAAACTCTAGGGGAGGGATTAGTATATAATTGTTCTAACATAGCTAATGCTAGGGTTCCTCTTACTGGTCTAGAGATGTTCAAATTGTGGTTTGGACAGAGGAATTTTCCCCACCCCTTTTCTAATGGTTGGATGTATGATATGGGGAAGTTAGTGGTACCGAATGTGTTCCCTAATATAGACTTGCTTAGGGTAGTGGCTACACGATATGACCCTATCACACGGGTGATTCGAGATAATGATGGAAAGGTTCTGTTAAACATCAACAGAGAGGAATTATGATAGGTTTTTGATCTGAGTGATCCTAGTACATTCTTGGTTCCTATTGATCTTGAAGAGATGGAGCAGGAATATGGGAGGTTGAAATCATTTTTCAGAGCTAAGTTGCTCCCACCTCATTTGGCTAGGGTAGGAGGTTCAAAATTCCATATTATCCCTAATGACCAAGAACCTTTTATATTGAATTGCTTTGCAAAGCATTTCTTGGCTAACTTTTACTCATTGTGCCAAATTTTGGGTTTTCACCCCAACATGGTGATGCCTATTGCTTACATGTTTATGGGGGTGCAAATACAACACCCTAATTTCTCAGTAATTTATGATTTTGCTTCTTTATTGGCCAAAAAGATACATGAAGGGCTATCAAAGTTGTAGAAAAATGATACAGGAACTCCATTCTTCTGGTATTCCATGTTAATGTATATGTTCTTGTATAAGAATTATGAATTCTTCTCTGAGAAGATGGAGTTAAGGTAGTGGGTTGATGGAGAAAGATTGTCGGTGTAGGTATGGACTACAGATTTATCATGTAATAGGGAAAACACTAGTTATGTGCATTTTGACAAAAAAAATTCTTCTAGATTAAGAACTAAGTTGATGGTAAATGTACCCAAGATTCTTGAGGAGTTGCATGATTTCCTCAGACCAAAGGGGAGGAAGCCAAAATTGAAGGTTTTCCAGAACTGGGGTGATATCATTCCATACCCAGTCAACACTGTCTTGAGGGTGTATGGTTTTCAGGGGACCCCTCATATATTGCCATACAATGTGCCACAAAGAGTGAGGTTTGCAGATGTCATGTGGCAGATTGGTTGTATCCATGAGGACAACCTTACTGGGAAAGGTAAAGGAACATTCTTCCCGGATTACACCGTGGTGTCAGATTTTGTTTTTTCAAAGGGAGGCTAGATACATTTTGGAATTTTTTTTGAGGAATACCATTTGAGGTGTGGCCCCAAGTGATAGCATGATCCTGAGGGCTTCTTTGCTCAATTTGACCTAAATAGGTAGGAGTTGAACAAGAAGAAGTGGATAGCTTATGACAAGCTATTTGTTATTGTGCACAAAAAGGATCCAAAGTATGATCCATTGATAGAGTTCAGTCCATATCATAAGAAAATTGACTTCTTGATGGGAAACTTCAAAGAAATCATGGGTACCTTGATGACCAAAAACATAAAATTGGAGTCAGATTTGGGCATACAGGAGCAAGATGCCAGACCAATTGAAGTAAGGCTAGCTTACCAACCAATAGAAAGATGGCCTATTTACAAAAGGAAGAGAAATGATAGTAGTGATGAAGAAGAAGAGGATAGAAAGGGAAAGCAAATAATGAAATTTCCTACACAAAAAGGTCCAAAGTTCAAAACACCTGGAGTAATCAAGATTATTGACTTGGATGCATCACCTAAAAATAGTCCCTCACCACCACCATCAGAGCCAAGCCCTAAAAGGAAAATAATTGAACAATCACAAGAGGATTTGGTGAATGAGATTGTTGTCACTAATTAGGACATGCAGATGGGTATGCCTTCCCCTCCTAGGCTGGCTGAATTGGTTCTCTCTAATCTGGATATGAAAGGAAAATGTGTAGAAGATGCAAGAATGGAGGCATGTAAAGAGTTTTTAGATGACAATGCATTTGTAAAAACTTTGTTCTTCTTGCAACTAGTATGGAGAATCAAATTGGAAGAATATCAAGATAAATGCAAGAGGATAAGAGAATTGAGACTTGATAGGTTAGACCAGGAGAATGATGATGAAGTGAAAGCTGAACTAATGGAAGAGTTCAAGAACATCACTCCTAAGGAGGGGAGAAAATTAGTAAATCAAGCTAGTGTCTTGATTTTACCTGAATGAGACATTGTAGATGTTGTAGCTTTCAATGCTATTCTGAAGTCCAAGCACCCCTTACAAGACTCTAAAGAAGAGGTCAAGGAAGCATTGCAATATTTTTCCTTCAGTGAAGAGTATGAAACTTTAGAAATTTGGGGTTTACCCCCTCAAGGGAGAAAGTCGAATGTTACTGATATTAACCCAAATCTAAGAGGAGGGTTGATAATAAAGAGAGCTTTAGAGACCTAAACCATAGAGGCTACTAATTTGACTATAAATGTGGCCAAATTGGCCCAAAATATTGTTGAAAGAGAGGAGGTTAAAAAGAAAAGGTTAATGGAGAAGTGCAATGCCATAATTAAGGAATATAGCAAGATGCAACAAAGGAATGTTGAGTTGCAGACTGAGGTGGACAAGTTAAAGAACAAGTAGATTGGGGAGACATCAAGTGCTCCAAGGATCAGAACATTTCCTTCCACATCAAGGTCAGTGCCTCCTTCTCCTATTGTGTCTGCACTAGGGTATCCCAATCAAACTCCTTCCCTTAGCCCTACTTTAGAGCTAATTGATGAAAAAATGGAATACTCTATTGATCCTTTGAAGAAGCAGCTAATAAATAAGATTTCAGAGTTACAAGCATCCTTGAAGGTGAGTGAGGAGGGAATATTCTTAAAGAAAAGGGAGGTTGTAAATGTTGTATTGAGACATTTAAATGAGAAAGTTGATTATAGATTGTCATCTGTGCATTCTTTATATTCTTTATTATTAAGTGTAATAAAGAATATTGATAGGGATCAGGAGGTTGTAGTACCATTAATTGAAAGATGGATCCCTAGGGTCAATGATCTTGACATCATGTATAAAGCTTAAAGGTTTGATGTAAATAATAGGCCCAAATCATTAAGGCCTACTCAGGTATTAGTTAAGTCATTACAAGGTTTTTAGACCTTACCATATGACTAGAGTAGGAAGATCAGAGAATTGGTGAAGAACTTTGATGATTAGAGTGACACATTGCTACCTAACATAATTGATGAGCAGGGAAATATCAGGTCACTCCAACAATGGCAGGATCGGGAAAATGAAGTCACCAATTGTCAAATTAGATTAATTTGTGATGACTTGTATTATGATTTATTGGTGAGTTGTATGGATAAAATTATTAGCACTAGTTCATTCTTTGAATCTTTTCAAAGAGAAGCAAATCAGGTGGCAGTTAAGTATACACGTTATAGTGAAAAGGTAAATGAGGTAATCAATTTTAATTGGCCAACTGATGAGGAGTATCATAAATGGGTAAACATATATTTAATTGAAGAGGAGTAAAAAGGAGTAGGCTGTTAACGGTTGACAAGTCAGCTGTTGCAGTTACAATGGATTACAGTTTTATTTTTGGTGGTAGTCTTGGTATGGAATTCTTGAAGCTTTGTTGCTGCATCAATCATTCTTAGTGGGCACGATGAACAAAAGGATTCTTTAGGAAATTTTTGTTGTAACAAATTTTGGAATGTCACAAAGCGGTCCAATTGGCTGGTGACACATGTGCTTTCTGGCCCGATGCTTGCTTTCTCCTTGGTTTCTATAAGAAGGATTTTAAGGCCAAAAGTACTGGTTAGCAAGTTAGATATTTTTTGGTCGAGTCTAGGTAGAGTTGCAGAGCAAATTGTAAAGTTTGATGGTTTTAAGGAAAATGCAATTTAGGTTTGAAGTCATTTTCTAGTAGGTTTTGAATTCATGGGGATTCTATTTTTTATGACAGTACTGGCATTTGAATTGAAATGATTAATTCAAACTCATGTCTCTCCATTGTACATGCATATCTGAATTTTGAATAAGATAATCAAGGGTTGTCTCGTTCATCTCATTGTTGTGATGTGTATGATTTCTGTTTTGGATTTAATTCAAGGAATTAATTAAAATGCTTGAATGAGATTGTAGGTGGATATTTTCTATATAATGATTTGATAATTAGTATTGGGTTAGAATACATGTTGATCAAATTGTAAAGCAATGTTCTCAAGGATCTTATATGTTGTGTTAAATCTATCATAAACCCTTAGATGTTTATGAATTTGACTCCCTCAATGGATATATGGCACTGATCTAAGTTGTACTAATTTGTATGGTTCGGTATTTTGTTTGTCTTTACCTAGTGCTTGCTACAAATTTCAAATCAATGACTATTTTACACTGTGGAATGTGTTGTAGTTATCTCATGCTCCAAATAGTTGATATTACTGATGAAAAACCAATTCTATTTAGTATTATCCTATTATGTTGAGCTATTAAATGAGATTATTTGTTGTTGTTAATGTTGTTTATGATAATGTTGTAGAGGTTGTAAATGCATTAAGGGATCACCCTCTCGGATCTTGCAGAGCCCAAAGTGTAGGAGGTCTTTAAAATCCTCTATAGTTGGTCTAGGTCCTTCGAGCTTCCCTTGATTGGAATTGGAAATTACATAGGTAGATTGGAAGACCAACCTGGTTACAGTAAAAGAAACCAACACTACCCTTAACCCTTAACCCTCTATCTCTCTCCCACTCCCTCCCTCTCTCATTGAATCCCTCTATCTCTCTCCCCTCTACCCATAACCCTAAACCCTAAACTATTAACCCTTAAACCCTATACCCTCTACCCTCTACCCTTTCTCTCTCAAGAATCTCCCTCCTACCCCCTCCGCCTCTCTCAGGTCTCTCTCTCTCACTCTCTCTCTCTATCTCTCTCCCCTCTACCCTTAACCCTAAACCTTAAACCCTTAACCCTTAAAATCTAAATCCTTAAATCCTCTACCCTCTCGAAATCTTTTTCTGATTTCGATGATCTTTCGATTTTTCTTTTTTTCGAATCCGAACGAGACTTGATTTTTGATGATTTTGACGGATTGAACGAATCCTGAACTGGATCTGACTTGATTTGATCCTGACGGATTTCGATCCTGTTCGATGAAATGCTGATTCCTGAACGATTTTGACGTAAAAGCGGATTGGCGGATTTGAGTTTTTTGATTTTGATCTCTGGATTCGATCTGATTTGCCTGATTTTGCCGATGATTTTGATTTTGATGGATCTGACTGACCCTGGATCTCTGGACGGATCCTGGATCCTGATTTTGATGGATCTCGATTTTGAGCCTGATTTCTGACCTGAAAAAGATTGACTTTGATGGACTTGAATCTTGATTTGATTCTGGACTTTGAACGGATTTTGAGATCTCTGATTTTTGAAATTTGATTTGATGCGATGCGATTGATTTTGATGGACTTTTGATTTTGACGCGCTGATGATCTTTGATTGACTTCTGCAGACCCTGAACGAGGATCCTGGACTTAACTTTGGACTTTGATTTTTCTGATTTTGAGTTTTTTGAATCCTTGAATGAATCCTGAATCCTGACCCGGATCCTGAATCCGGACCGAACGAATCGGGAATTTGATCTTGATGAATCCTGGATTTTGATGCCTGATTTCGCGAAATGACTTCTGATTTTTGATGATTTCGGATTTTCCGATTTTGGACTTTGATGCGATTTTGACGGATCTTGATTTTCGATCTCTGATTTTTCTTGACGACCTGAACGACCCGGACGAATCCGGAATCCTGGATTTCGGATTTTGATTTTAGATTCTTCCGCTTTTGAGAAATTTTTCATTTAACTTTATTTCTCGAGGAGCCTTTTTCCTTTGATTTCCGGAATTCTTGAAATCCCGGACTCGGAACTCGATGAGAAATTTCGCATCTTTCGATTTCGAATGATTTTTATTTTACTTATTTATTTACGACGCATTTACTTTATTTCATTTATTTATTTGATGATGATGATGATGATGATGATGATGATTTTGATTTTTCAGGGATTTCCGGACTGAACTCTGAATCCTGGACTTCGAACTGAACATCGACGCGGACGGATCCTGATTTTGATGGATTTCGATCTCGACTTTCGACGCGATTGATTTCTGACATTTTCGAATCCTGAATCCTGATATTTCCGGATCCTTCGCTGGATTTTTAGCTGACGATTTTGTTTGACGATTTCGACTTTAAGCCTTCGATCTCGACTAAAAGCGCAAAAAAAGATGATTTATTTTTGATTTGCCAGATTTCGGACTGAATCTCTGAACGCTTCGATGGATTTTGATATTCGATTTTTGACGCGCGGATTTTCGATGATTTTGATTTCGACTTGAATCCTGATGATGATGGACGCTGGACGCTTCGATTGTTTTTTCTGATTTTGTGATTCCTGATCCTGACCGATCTGATCCGATCCGATCCTGTCCTGATTTGTCTGATCTGATTTCGCGCGCCTGATCTGGATTGGCCTGGCATTGCCCACCTCCACCTCCCACTATCCTTTGTATAAAAAAACCTGATTTATAGCACCAAATATTACGGGATTTTCAAATTAGATATTAGCTTCTGGGATATCTGCTATGAGTAATTATTGGGCATTGCTATGGGAGTACTAACACCCGTAACCCAAAAAGTCAACTCGGGATTTTCAAGTTTTTGGCGAAGTCTACTTTTTTCATGTTGCCACTTTTGTCCCATCATGATCCCGCACATACCTGGTCTAAATAGGTAGTTTATTGCTAAGGTGGATCACTCCTTTTCAAGGCCATACACTTATGATTGGGTCAAGTGTTCTTTTCTTTAGAAAATTCCTATTTCCTTTTTGATAGGTTAATTATGATTTGATTAGATGGGTTATGAAGCACTTATTTCAAACAAATATCTTTATGAAAGAAGTATATTGGAATGAAATTAAATATGATTTGTATTCAAATGTAAAAAATACAAAGAATAGAAATAATTCTTTCAACAAAAACTATTATGTAGTAGTCAATTAAAATGAAAAAGCTTACTCTATATTAGTTAGGATACACAACTAAGAAAATGATCTAAAATGTCTTATTTATCCTAGAGGAACTAAGTATATAGTATACAAAGAAAACCAACAAACCCACAACTACCCCTATTTTGAAGGAATTTATTTTTCTCCCCTTCCCAATCTCGCTAATATTGTCTAATTATTTTAATTATTGTCTCATAACACAACTTTATTCAACCAAGTAAATAGCTTGGTTAATGAAACTTGACAAAAGAAACAAAACAATTGCTACATTTGGCATTTCATGTTGAATGAAGAGTGGTGACAATAATCTACTTATATTTTAATAAAACACTATTTTTATAAGAAGGCTTGACATTAGAAAGCTAAGTGTTACTTATAGTTTAATAAAACACTATTATAGTTTTACCAACATATACTATTGTATGCTTACATGGCTTCTTAGTTAATATATGGGGAGATAGAGATAGATGGGGAGAGAAAGAGAGAGAGATAGAGATATATGGGAAGAGAAAGGAAGAGAGGGAGATAGAGAAATGCATGGATAGGGGATAGGAGGAGAGAGATGGTGAGGAGATAGAGAGGGGGAGATAGAGGGGGAGAAAAGTGGATATAGATAGAAAGAGATATAGAGAGGAGTAAGAGGGAGATAAAAAGAGAAATAGAGATAGAGCTATAGAGTAGGAGAGATGGAGGGAGAGATGGAGCGAATGAGAGAGAAAGGGGGGAGAGGGACAGATAGCTCAATAGATAGAGGGGGGAAGAGGCGGGAGTGACATAGATAGTGGGAGATATAGAGAGCGACAGGGAGAGATATATCAATCACCCTCCTATATCTCTATCTATTCATCCTTATCTCTTTATCTCTCTACCCCTCTCTATCTCTTTATCTCCTTTTCTATTTGTATGTTTGTCATTATCTCCCTCTCTATATTTTTTCTCTATACTTCATCTCTTTGTCTCCTGTGCAATGGGTACATTGAAGAGGTCTTCATGATACCATCATATCTCAATCAAATGGAATGCTTCCTTGAGCATAACCCCTCAAGGACACACATGCCATCCTGATTCTTGACATTGAAAACAACCAATCAAAATTTAGTTTTCTCTCTCTATATTAACATATAATACTATTATATTAAATATATATTATATTAATTATACTTTGGTATTTATAAAAATATATTTATTATTAATTATTAATTATAATAATTTTATACGTATTTAATAATTTTGTTAAAGAATATAATATATAATTATAATAAGTTGAATAATTATATTATTTATTATGTAAAATATAGCTAATATATACTTAACTATATTGTATAATATTAAAACCTACCTAAATGGCACCAAAAATTTCAATTTAATTAACATACTGTAAAACCTAACGAAACCAGGTTGTAGCTCGTCAAATTAGAGAAGTGAAAGGTCAATACCAACACCGTAAAAGAGTTTGGAGTAGTGAAAACAAGGTCAATGCTAGCGCCAAGGAAGAGTTTGGAGTTAAAACAAGGTCAATACCAACGCCGACGAAGAGTTTCGAGGAGTGAAAACAAGGTCAATATTAGCATTGAGGAAGAGTTTGGAGGAGTGAAAATAAGGTCAATACCAGTGTTGAGGATGAGGTTGAGGGCACTCAGGGAAAATCGATGACCAAGGGGCAATGAGTACTGTAAGTTTGGCACCCCCATTCTCTTTAACCTACAATTTTTATGCCTAGTTTCCAAAGATCTTCTCGTACATTGACACCCCCATTCTCGTAAAATGGTATAAGATAAGACAAAAAAAATAAAATAGCTTAGTCTTTCACATTTTTATCAACCAACCTCAGGTCTTGGAAAAAATCCCATAATCTACCCACATCTTGGTTGAGGTTTAGGATTTCATCACACATAGCCTTCATCACATGAGTCTGAAGCAATTGTTGACTTAGCCCAAGTATTTGCTAGGCTAAGATAGATCTAATGAATGGAAATAGAGGCATACAATTCTTCTTTAATACCTCCACCACAAACATATGCAAGGTGTTGGTTGTTTTTACGGTAAGTAAGTTGATATTCTAATCTACCTATGGAATTGCCAATTCCAATAAAGGGAAGCTTGAAGGACCTGGACCAACTGATGAGGATTTTAAAGACCTCCTACACTTTGGGCTCTGTAAGAACCAAGAGGGTGATACCTTAATGCATTTACAACCTCTGCACCATCATCATAAACAACATTAACAACAACAAATAATCTCATTTAATAGCTCAACATAATAGGATAATACCAAATAGAATTGGTTGTTTATCAATAATATCAACTATTTAGAGCATGAGATAACTACAACAACATTTCACAGTATAAGATAGTCATTGATTTTCAATTTTTAGCAAGCTCTAGGTAAAGGAAAAAAATACTGAACCATTCAAATAAGTACAACTTAGATCAGTGCCATATATCCATTAGAGGAGTCAAATTTATAAGCATCTAAGGGTTTGTGGCAGATTTAACACATAACATATAAGATCCCAACTGTTTCAACTTCATCTATATGTATTCCCAACCCAATACCACTTATCAAACCCTCATACCGCAACATCCACCCAAATCCCATTCAAGCATTTTAACACCTGGAATTAAAGCTAAACAAGAACTCACAACACAATAGTGAGAGGTGAATCCAAACAACCCCTTGGATCATTTTATTCAAAAATTCAAGACATATGCTTGTACAATGGAGAGACATGATTCAATAATCATCAATTCAAATGCCACATCGTGATAAAACATCAAATCCCCATGAATTCAAAACCCACTTCAATGACTCCAAAACCAAATTGCATTTTCCCTAAAACCATCGACTTACAATTTGCTTTTGCAACTCATCTAGACTAATTCAAAAATATTCAATTGGTTAACCCAGACTTCTCGGTCTTTGAAATCCTTCTTATAGAAAACTAAGGAGAAACAAGACTAGCCAAAAGCACACATGCCACTAGCCAATTGGACCCGCCCAGGATATTCCAAAAATTGTTACAAACAAATAATCTCCCTGAGAATCTTCTTGTTCATCGTGCCCGTTGAGAATGGTTAATGCAACAACAAAAAACTTCAAGAATTTCACGCCTAGACTATCACCAAAAAAAAAAATTAGAATATGTTGTAACTACAATAGTTGATTTGTCAACCGTTAGCAGCCTACTCCTTTTCACTCTTCCTTAGTTAAATATACATTTACCCATTTCTGGTACTCTTCATCAGTTGGCCAATCAAAATTGATCACCTCATTCACCTTGAAACTATAAGGTTTGTACTTAACTGCCACTTGATTCACTTCTCTTTCAAAAGACTCCAAGAATGAGCTGGTGCTAATGATTTTGTCCATACAGCTCACCAACAAATCATAATCTGAGTTACCCTATTTTTTAGGGTTTTGTAGTCAAAACATGATATAAAGTGGCTCTTACACTTTTTGTGATTACTGTAGCTTGTGTAAGAGGTCCCATGGATATTGCTGTAATTGTAGGATGCATGAATAGGGCGTAGGATGAGAAATAAAGAAGGTATAGCTGTTGTCCTCAATAGTTTTGTGAAGAAAAACATGTGAAATGAGAGGTTCAAGCCTAGGTTTCAACAAAACATGTATGGGAGATCCGATTTTATGAATTTTTATCCATGTGAAAACCTGATGGGTTGTTTCTAAACACTAAATATAAATGATATACATACACACACACACACATATATATATATGTACGTATGTACATGTATGTATGTATATGTATTTTAAAATGTCGTAAATACAATTACTGGATGCTCTCCCAGAACAATAAATGAAACATATCATTAAAGAAATCTATATCTATGTATATAAATGTGTATTTCTAAATGCAAGTGTAAATGCAAAGAGCATATGGTTTTGTAGTGTTATAGATATAACATATCCATAAATTAATGTAATTGTAAAATTCCAAAGTCTCAAATAATAATATAATAATATGTGAAATTGGATCAAACCATTAAACCATGAGAAATAAATGAAAACAGTAAATACATATGTATGTGTATTTGTAAATGTAAGTGTAAAATAAATAAGAATAATGAAAATTATAAAAGAATACAAGGGGAGACCAGTGCCTTATTGGGTATATGGAGTCTAATGAATATCTACAAATGTGGATTTCAATAATGGCAATAATTCAAACTGCCAAGCACATAAATTGCTTACAACTTGTGTAATGTGCAAGTGAATAATTAACAAACTCTTCTTGAGATAGAATGGAAATTCTAGTTATGTGATTCTTCTTATTAATCCAAGTAACACTTCCCAATTGTTGTGATTGATTAAAATATTTTAATCCCTACTTTAGAGAACCAAATAACTAGATCACACATATATATCAAATGTACAATGATAAACTTAGTATAAAATTGTTATATCAATTTAAACAATAGAGAAGCATCAGAATGGAGACAATCAAATAACTGCATAAATTTAACAAACAATTGATACCAAAATCTTAATCCACAACTTAGATATCTTCATTTACTCCATCAAAATACATG